>JAPYYM010000754.1:0-14322 GCA_028534135.1 Potos flavus
CTCCCATTCCGTGGGTCGCCTGTTTGTTTTGTTGACTGTTTCCTTTGCTGTGCAGAAGCTTTTTATCTTGATGAAGTCCCAAAAGTTCATTTTTGTTTTGTTCATTTTGTTTTGTTTTTGTTTCCTTTGCCTTTAGAGACATGTCCTGAAAGAAGTTGCTGTGGCTGATGTTGAAGAGGGTACTGCCTATGTTCTCCTCTAAGATTTTGATAGATTCCTGCCTCACATTGAGGTCTTTTATCCATTTTGAGTTTATCTTTGTGTATGGTGTAAGAGAATGATCAAGTTTCATTCTTCTACATATAGCTGTCCAATTTTCCCAGCACCATTTATTGAAGAGACTGTCTTTTTTCCACTGGATATTTTTTCCTACTTTGTCAAAGATTATTTGACCATAGAGTTGTGGGTCCATATCTGGGCTCTCTAATCTGTTCCACTAGTATGACCTCTTTAATATAGCATTACCATGAGGTGCAGGAAACATAACAAGCTTCCATAACATGCAAAAGATAGAAATTTAGCCAAACTGACAATGTGGAAGAATTCTCCCCAAACAAAAGGTCAGGAACATATCACAGCCATGGACTTGCTCAAAATAGATATAAGCAATATATCTGAACAAGATTTTAGAACAATAGTAGTAAGACTACTAGCTGGACTTGTAAAAAGCAAAAAAGCATAGAAAGCACTGGAAAAACCCTTACTGCAGAGATAAAAGACCTAAAAGCTAGTCAGACTGAAATAAAAAAATACTATAACTGAGATACAAAACTGTCTGGATATAATCATAATGAGGACTAAAGAAGCAGAAGAGAGAAAAGGTGATACAGAAGATAAAATTATGAAAAATAATGAAACCAAAAAGAAGAGGGAAAGGAAGCCATTAGATCATGGAGGTAGAATAGGGGACAAAGCAATTCCATAAAGTGAAACAATATCCTTTTCGTTGAAGTCCCAGAAGAAGAGTGGAGAAAAGGGACCAAGGGTTTAGTTGAACAAATTATAGCTGAGAACTTCCCTAATCTGGGGAATAAAACAGGCATTTAAGGCCAAGAGTCACAGAGAACTCCCCTCAAAATCAACAAAAACCAGTCAACACCATGGCATATCATACTGAAATGTGCACTATATAAAGAGAGAATTCTGAAAGCAGCTAGGGACAAAAGGTCCTTAACCTACAAGGGTAGATGCATAAGGCTAGGAGCAGACTTGGCCACAGAGAACTGGCACACCAGAGAGGAGTGGCATGATACATTCAGCGTGGTAAATGGGAAAAATATGTAGCCAAGAATACTCATCCAGCAAAGCAGTCATTCAGAATAGAATAGAAGGAGAGATAAAGAGTTTCCAAAACAAACAAAATCTGAAGAAGTTCATAAACACTAAACCAGCTCTGCAAGAAATATCAAGGGCGACTTTTTGAGGGGGAAAAGGAGGCCAAAAGAAACAAAGACTAGAAAGGAACAGAGCCAAACTACAGGAACAGTGACTTTATAGGCAATAAAATGACACTAAATTCATATATTTCAGTAATTACTCTGATTATAAATGGACTAAATACTCTAATCAAAAGACATAGGGTATCAGAATGTATAAAAAGATAAGACCCATTGACATGCTGTCTACAAGAGACTCATTTTAGACACAAAGATACTTCGAGACTGAAAGTGAGGGGGTTGAGAACCATTTATGCTAACAGACATCAAAAGAAAGCTGGGGTAGTATGTGAACTTGAGAAGAATGTGTATTCTGTTGCTTTAGGATGAAATTCTCTGAATATATCTGTGAAGTCCATCTGGTCCAGTTTGTCATTCAGAGCCTTTGTTCCCTTGTTGATCTGCTTAGGTGATCTTTCCATTGCTGTGAGTGGGGTGTTAAAGTTCCCCACTATTATTGTATTATTGTCAATGTGTTTCTTAATTTTGTTATTAATTGGATTATATAATCAGTTGCTCCCAAGTTAGGAGCATAAATATTTATAATTGTTAGATCTTCTTGTTGGGTAGAACCTTTAAGTATGATATAGTGTCCCTCTTCATCACTTACTACAGTCTTTGGATTAAAATCTAATTTGTCTGACATAAGGATTGCTACCCTCACTTTCTTTTCATGTCTATTAACATGATAAATTGTTCTCCACCCCCTCACTTTCAGTCTGGAGGTGTCTTTGGGTCTAAAATGAGTTTGTCCTGGAAGCTCTTTTTCTCTCCTTCCATTCTGAATGACAGTCTTGTTGCATAAAGTATTCTTGGATGCATGTTTTTCTCATTTACTACCCTGAATATATTATACCAGCCCTTTCTGGCCTGCCAGGTCTCTTTGGATAGGTCTAATGTTTGGATAGTCTAATGTTCCTACCTTATAAGTTAAGGACCTCTCATCTTGAGCCGCTTTTAGGATTTTCTTTTTATCTCTGAGATTTGCAAGCTTAACTATTATATTTTGGGGTATTAATCTATTTTTATTGATTTTGAAGTGGGTTCTCTGTGCCTCCTGGACTTGAATGCCTATTTCCTTCCCCAGATTAGGGAAGTTCTCAGCTATAATCTGCTCAAATATACCATATGCCCCCCTCTCTCTCTTTCATCTCCCTCTGAGACCCAAATAATATTGTTTTGCTCTATAGTATTGCTGATTTCTCAAGTCCTCCCCTCATTGTCCAGTAATTGTTTATCTCTCTTTTGCTCAGCTTCTTTATTCTCCATAATTTTATCTTCTATATCACTTATTCTGTCTTCTGCCTCATTTATCCTAGCAGAAATAGCCTACATTATTGATTGCATCTCAGCCATACCCTTTTTTTTTTTTATTTCAACCTGATTAGATCTTAGTTCTTTTATTTCTCCAGAAAGGGATTTTCTAGTGTCTTCTATGCTTTTTTCAAGCCCAGCTAGTATCACTTTAATTGTTGTTCTGAATTCCGGCTCTGACATTTTACCAGTATCCATATTTATTAAGCTTCTGGCAGTGAATCCTGTCTCTTATTCTTTTTTTCTGGGAATTTTTCCTTTTTGCAAAAAGTGGCCAATTTTCTATTTGTAGAATCAGCAATTCTTTTCTTAGATCTCAGGTTGAATTCACAGGTGTTCAGAATGATTAGATAGATATCTAACTGAATTCAAGGGACCAGATGAAGTGATCATCCCCTACTCTTCTGCTATCTTCCCTCCACTCTAAATTTTTTAACCTTGTAATGACTATTCCTGCATCTGTAAAACAGTGCCAGTACCTTACTCATTTTGGGGTAAAATTTAAAGTTAATATTTACAAAGGACTTAGCTTAGTGCTTGGCACATAGTGCTGTAGACATTAAAACTGTTCAATAATATTCGGTTCCCTTTTACTTCTGGACATATGGGAGGATAGTTCTCTATTTGTTGCCCATACCACCACTACCACCACCTCAAAGTCAACCTCCTGACTTGCTCTTCCAAGGAAGAAGAACCCTAAGACTGAAACATTCTAGAATTCTAGCCAGCCTGTTGGAGACATCTGTTATGTAGAGTTGTCTAGATCTGCAGTAGAGTTTTAATGGGTTAAATCACAGCACCAATTAGCCTATCCAGTCTAATGTACACACTACTATACTTTAAAAATGTTAGCTGACTGTCATATATTCAGCTATTCTGGAAGTTACTTCCATAAAGTAATATATTTTTAGGTTTTTATCTTTTGTCTTCCCAACAAACTGTTACAGGGGGATTAGAATAGCTTTTACTTCTTTCTGTTATCCCTCCCCAACAAACTGTTACAGAGGAGTTATAATAGCTTTTACTTCTTTCTGTTATCCCTCCCCAGCGCTAACACCATATAAGTACAATGCATCTTGTGAATATTAATCAAATGAAGATGATATTTCAATATTTTAGCTCTGTAGGAAACTTTGTAGTTTCCTTATGGGATCCTTTAGAAAGGCCCAGAACAACTTATCAGAAAAGATTACAGCAGGTATGTGTAACCCATAATCTCCCAAATCTTTCCTTCAGTATCAATTTTTATATCTACCAGGGGTGTAAGCCAGAAACTGAAGTCATTCTTGACTCCTCCCTCTTCATCTCCCACATTCAGTCTTCAAGTTCTGTTCTTTCTTCCCAAATATCTCTCAAATCTGAGGAGTGGCCTTGAACAAATTACATGGTACATGATGATAATAATAGTATCGTCCTTGTATTATGAGGATTCAAAGCTTTTAGCACAGTGCTTAGAGCATAGTAAGTGCTTAATAAAAGTTAGGTACATTTTTTGTTGCCTCACTTAACAGATACCATTCCCAGAATCCTAAGTGAACCATCTCCCTCTCAGGTTTGAGAAAGAAGTTTCTCCTTTTTCCACCTTTTTTTTAAATTAATAAATGCAACCCTATTTTTTAGCAACAGAGAGTTAAAAGTCTGTTTCTCCTAATACTGCTGGAGTTTTCATTCAGTGTCTTTAGGAAAATGTTTAGTGAACCTGAGTGAGAAGAATTTTGAGTAAAATTTTCTAGAAATGTAATTATCTTCAACTCTTAAATCTTGAGGGGCTCAGATCATTGTTTTCCTAATCATAGGGGCACCATTTAAATAGGGAAGGCAATTAAAAGCAACAGGGAAGGCATTCTGTTTCTTATGCATGGATATTAGGATGCTGTGCTGAGTGATTGCTTTAGTCTATTTCTAGGGTTGTCTGTTCTTTAAAGAATAATTCCCTTGTGCTTAAATAGATCAACAAGGCTCTGTTTACTGGCTCTTTTAGAAACCATTTGGTTGATCAACACTCAGGGAAAGTGTGTCTAAATGATTCAGGGATGTGCGTCTTAATTTTAGAGATCTAAAATGGAAAGAGATTCCTTTTAAGATATATACTCCCTTTGCTAAAAGTTAAGCACATCTCCTGAGTGTGATAGTTCTTTCTAGTTTTCATGTAATGATTAACTTTAATAGTGGCAGTGAGTTATGAAAATTATGCTATACTCTCAGCTTTCTGAGGACTACATCATATAAAATCCTTTGATTCTCTTTCATCCAACATTTCTTCTCTGAGCATAATCATGTTATTCAATACTAGAAAAGAAGAGACCTATTTGTACACATGTGTAGCATTGGTAACTTTTTAAAGGAATTAGCATATTCTTATTATTTTGTAGTATTTCATTATTTATCATAAAAGAAGTGTGAGGGGTCCCTGAGTGACTCAGTTGATTAAGCAACTGTCTTAGGCTCAGGTCATGATCCCAGGACCCTGGGATTGGCACACTGGGCTCCCTACTCAGCAGGAAGTCTGCTTGTCCCTCTCCCTCTGCCCCTCTTCCCCCACTCATGCTCTCTCTCTCTCATATAAATAAATGTTTAAAAAAAATTAAAAAGATAGAAGAAGTGTGATTAATGGCATTGGGAAAGGATAAAGTGATAAAAAAGGAAAAAGATTGTAAATAAGTGGAATGTTCTTAAAGTTCTGAGACTTAGGAATTTCTCCTATATCCAATATATCCTCTTTCTCAACTTATACTCAATTTGAATATGATGACTCGTATATATATAAAGAATCCTGATGCAGTTCACTCCCTCCCTTTTTCTCCATCCCTGCCTTCTACCCTCTTTCTTTTTCTTAGAACAGGGAATTCAGGCTTTATTGACTATTTTGAAATAAACAAAGGGCTAGCAATGAACCCCATACCCCCTTCCAGGGAGAAAAAATAGTTCTCTAAATTATTCCTATTCAATCCTTTGTCTTGCAATCCTAGTGAGATGGAACAAACTAGAGATCCACCTTCAAATTACCCAGCTGCTAGGAGGGGTCCCAGCTCTACACTTAGAGGAAGAGTAAAAGAGTTATCCCTACAGAGATTAAAGTTATAGATAGTTCTACAACAAAATATTTTTAATTGCCACCTGGTATCCCCTCCATCAACTCTTTCAGCTTTTTCCCAGGCCTTAATGCAAAACTTATCCAATGTAGGCCTTCAAAAATGTTTGCTAATTTTCTATTTCCTTGGGAAGGGTATAGTTGCTATTCAGAAGCTTTCCCTTTATGTACAGAGAAGAAAAAAGTTTTGCCTTATTCTTCCTTTAAACTAGCAAGCTCTAATATAGAAGCCCAAATCATCTACTTTTATTTTTATTGTAGTTCTCCAGATCTAGGGAAATGGACTTACTAAATAACTGCTATCAAGAACACCTGAATAAAATACTCTGTATGAAAAAAATAGTGAAAATGATTAAATATTGTTTTTTTTCCCCCTAAGGATAAGTAATTCTAAGGGCAAAAGCATGGTTCCCTCTCTGCTTTCCGTCAAACTTTATTACCAAGTCAAATGAGCTTTATGCATATTTCTATCTTTAAAGTTCTAAAATTTGCAACAACTTCTTGATTACCAATAGATGGCACTATAAGATAGGGAACATGAATTAGTTGCTGCAGAACGAAAAAATTGTTAGGGAAGATAATATAAGAAAGGAAAATTCAGAAATGAAAAAGCGATTTTTGTATTTAAATCTTATTCTCCTAGCTAGATAAGGCAAAATATTTTTTCCAGAGAAACATTCTAAGATATGAGGAAATGTGCATTTCCTTTCAGAAATTAGCTGCAGTACTTGTCAGAACGGAAATTCCCTGTACCGTGGGTGATTTAACTTTATATCCAGGACGATATTATTTATATGTATCCAAGTATATATATATATACTATATCTATATCTATATCTATAATATCTATATCTATAATTTCAGCGATTTTGAATATGTTGGGCTTTTGAAAATGTGGGACTATCAAGTGAAAACACAGAGAGACATACACAAACACACATGGCCAAAGATAACCTTGGCAGCTTTGACATTCAAAATGATTTGCAAGCTAAGAGGTCCCGGCAGGAAAATGTGTTACTTAGTCATACATTTCAGTAGAACGTCTTTTCTTCCATTTATAAGAATTCCATTTAGACAAGAGTTTTTCTGGAGTCAGATTTGTCCCTTTTTATATTCTACATCCTCCTTCCTTTCTACAAGTTTATTTACTTGTAATCATTCTTTAACTAGTCAGCTTTGTTGATTAGGTTCAAGTTATTTCACAGAAATATGTAATCAATAAGATGGAATGGGCTATATTGTTTTAAAATTTGTTTCCTTTTAAAAATATTTTATTTATTTATTTGACAGAAAGGAGAGAGATCACAAGTAGGCAGAGAGGCAGGCAGAGAGAGAGGGGGAGGCAGGCTCCCCGCTGAGCAGAGAGCCCGATGCGGGGCTTGATCCCAGGACCTGGAGATCATGACCTGAGCTGAAGGCAGAGGCTTTAACCCACTGAGCCACCCAGGCACCCCTTAAAATTTGTTTTTTGCACATATTCTTAGCAATAATGCCTGAAACGAATCTAAATAAAACATACTTCATGCTGTAGATGCAGGCAGGTAGCTTCTAAATAAACCAGCACTGAAAAAAAATATTCAAGACTCATTCGTGAGCAATACTGATGGAAAAGTGAGATACCCATAGGTTAAAAACACTTTGTGATTTTGGTCCCATGATCTCTTGGGTATAAGAAAGATCCTTTTTAAAAATTTTATGGTATGGCTTTTGAAATAGCTCTTTTTCTTTTATCCTTTGCATTTGGGAAAATTGTCACGAGTGAACAAGTTAAGACTTAAATAAGTGTTTAACCTTCTAAGAGGGAAAATTTCATCCAGTTTTGGAAAGAAATGACACAGTGTTAAAATCTCATGTGGTTTTATATTCCCAATCCTTCAGGTACTGGGTTGTGAGAGATTACTCCCTTGAAAGCTTGAATTGAGCTGAATGAAGTTGACTATTTTAGCTGGTTCCTTTTATCTTATGGCATCAATCCTTGGAGATAACATTCTGCTCTGAGAAGCCAAAAAGAAAAAGAAGTATCTTGTGTATAAATGGCTTCCCTTTATACGCCTGCCTCACATTCACTAATGCAAGTAGCTGTTTGAGGGCAGGAAATTAAAGAATTAAAAAAATGCATGGAAAAAATGAAAATGAAACAGGGCATTTCAGAACCTTTGCAATGCAGTAAAGGCTGTCTTAACAGGGACGTATATAACAATACAGGCCCTCCTCAGGAAACAAGAAAAGTCTTAAATACATAATCTAACCTTACATCTAAAGGACCTGGGGAAAAAAAGCAAATAAAGCTTAAATCCAGCAGGAGAAGAGAAATAATAAAGATTAGAGCAGAAATCAGTGATACAGAAATAATAATAATTAAAAAAACAGTAGAATGCATCAGTGAAACTAGGAGCTAGTTCTTTGAAAGAATTAATAAGATTGATAAACCCTTAGCCAGACTTATCAAAAAGAAAGGAGAAAGGACCCAAATAAATAAAATCATGAATGAAAGGAGATTTCGCCACCAACACTGAAGAAATACAATTATAAGAGAATATTATGAGCAATTTATATGCCAAGAAATTAAGCAATCTGGAAGAAATGGAGGCATTCCTGGAAACTTATAAACTACCAAAACTGAAACAGGAGGAAATAGAAAACCTGAACAGACCCATAACAAGCAAAGAAATTGAAGCAGTAATTAAAAATCTCCCAACAAACAAGAGTCCAGAGGACATCCCAGTGGAATTCTACCAAATATTTAAAGAATTAATACCTATCCTTCTGACGCTGTTTCAAAAAAATAGAAATGGAAAGAAAACTTCCAAACTCGTTCTGTGAGGCAAGCATTACCTTGATCCCCAAACCAGAAAAAGACCCCACCAAAAAAGAGAATTACAGGCCAATAATATTCCTGATGAGCATGGATGCAAAAATTCTCAACAAGATACTAACAAGATACTAACTAATAGGATCTAACAGTACATGCAAAGTATCATTCACCACAACCATGGGGGATTTATTCCTGAGCTGCAAGGTGGTTCAACATCCACAAATCAATCAATGTGATATCACATTAACAAAAGAAAGGACAAGAACCCTATGATCCTCTCAATAGATGCAGAAATAGCATTTGACAAAATACAGCATCCTTTCTTGATTAAAACTCTCAGCAATGTAGAGATAGAAGGAACATACTTTAATATCGTAACAGCCACATACCAAAAACAAAACAAAACAAAACAAAAACCCGTGAATGTCATTCTCAATGGGGAAAAACTGAGAGCTTTCCCCCTAAGGTCAAGAACATGACACAGTGCCCACTCTTACCACCGTTGTTCAGCATAGTACTAGAAGTCCTACCCTCAGCAGACAGACAACAAAAAGAAACAAACAAAAAAATGATCCAAATTTGTAAAGAAGTCAGGCTTTCACTGTTTGCAGATGACATGTTATTTTATGTGGAAAACCCTAAAGATTCCAACCAAAAATTGCTAGAACTCATATATCAATTCAGTAAAGTGACAGGATATAGAATCTATGCCAAAAATCAATTGCATTTTTGTACACTAACAATGAGGCAGAAGAAAGAGAAATCAAGGAATCAATCCCATTTCCAATTGCACCACAAATCCTAAGATACCTAGGAATAAACCTAACCAAAGAGATAAAGGATCTGTACTCTTAAAACTGTAGAACACTTATGAAAAAATTGAGGAAGACACAAAGAAATGGAAAAATATTCAATGTTCATGGATTGGAAGAAAAAATATTGTTAAAATGTCTATGTGTCCCAGAACAATCTATACTTTTGATGCAATACTGTATTAAATTACCATCAACATTTTAGCAGAGTTGGAAGAATCCTAAAATTTGTATGGAACCATAAAGACCCCCAGTAGCCAAAGGAATGTTGAAAAAGAATACCAAGGCAGGAGACATCAGAATTCTGGACTTCAAGCAGTATTACAAAGCTTTAATCATCAAGACTATATGGTATTGGCACAAAAACTGACACATAGCTCAATGGAGCAGAATAGAGAACCCAGAAATGGACACACAACTGTATGGTCAACTAATCTTTGACAAAGCAGGAAAGAATATCCAATGGAAAAAAAGACAGTTTCTTCAACAAATATTATTGGGGTAATTGGATAGCCACATGCATGCAGAAGAATGCAACTGGACCACTTTCTTACACAATACACAAAAATAAATTCAAAGTGGATGAAAGACCTATATTTGAGACAGGAATCCATCAAAATCCTAGAGGAGAACACAGGCAACAAACTCTGACCTCAGCAGCAGCAATTTCTTGCTAGACATGTCTTCACAGGCAAGGGAAACAAAAGCAAAAGTGAACTATTGGGACTTCCTCAAGATAATAAGCTTTTTGCACAGCAAATTAAACAGTTGATAAAACTAAAAGGCAACCTACGAAATGGGACAAGATATTTGCAAATGTCTTATCAGGTAAAGGGCTAGCATCCAAAATCCCTAAAGAACTTATGAAACTCAAAAACTGAAGAACAAAAAAATCCAGTCAAGAAATCGGCAGATGACACAGACATTTCTCCAAAGAAGACATACAAATAGCCAACAGATATATGAAAAAGTGCTCAACATCACTCAGCGTTAGGGAAATACAAATCAAAACCACAACGAGATACCACCTCACACTAGTCAGAATGGCTAAAATTAACAACTCAAAAGACAAATATTGGCGAGGATGTGGAGAAAGGGGAACCCTCTTACACTGTTGGTAAGAATGCAAACTGGTGCAGCCATTCTGGGAAACAGTATGTAAGTTCCTCAAAAATTAAAAAATAGAGCTACCATAGAACCCAGCAATTGCACTACTACATATGTATCTGAAGGATGCAAACATAGTGATTCAAAGGGGCACATGCACCCCAATGTTTTTGGCAGCAATAACCAACAATAGCCAAACTATGGAAAGACCCCAGATGTCCATCAACAGATGAATGAATAAAGAATAAAAGGTATATATATACAATGTAATATTACTCATCCATCAAAAAGAATGAAATCTTGCTGTTTGCAATGATGAAGATGAAACTAATGAAACTCACTTCATTATACTAAGTGAAATAAGTCAGAGAAAGACGAATACCATAAGATTTCACTCATATGTGGAATTTAAGAAACAAAACTGATGAACATAAAGGAAGGGAAAGAAAGCTAAGAGGAAAATTAAGAGGGAGACAAATCATAAGAGACCCTGAACTCTAGGAAATAAACAGCATTGCTGTAAGGGAGTTGTGAGGGGGGTAGGGATAGTTGGGTGAAGGGTCTTAAGGAGGGCACTTGATGTAATGAGCGCTGGGTGTTATATGGAACTGATAAATCATAACATTCTGCCTCTGAAACTAAAAAAAATCATCAATAACAACAAAAACAACTTTTCGCTCAGGTCTTCCACTCTTTTCTCAAGTCCAAAGAGTATCCTTTTGGTCATTACTTTAAATTCTCTTTCAGGCATATTACTTACATCAGTTTTGCTGAGATCTCTGGCCATGGCCTTTTCATGTTGTTTAATTTGGGATAATTTTCTGTCTTATTTTGTTTAAGTCTCTGTGCCTGCTTACCACACCTCTGTGTGGTAAGAAAGTCAGCTACATCTCTTGTTACTAACCATAGTGACCTTTTAAGAAGAGGTCCTATAGTGTTCTGCCATTTACTGTCTCCTGTTCTCCAGTGCCTCGTGCTTCCATGATTATCTCCAATCTGTGCTGTGTGTGGTCTGCTATTTTTTCCTGGCCACTTTATCCATCAGGCCTATCATCTGCAGAGACTCTCTTTGCCTATTTTGGTCAATATTTGTTTCCTGGCACGAATGTGGTGCATTTTAACTATGTTTGCTATGGCCTGTTTGTGAAACAGAACCTGTCACCACCACCACCAGAACAGAGGCTCCACAAAACTCTTATGTAAGGAGAGATGTGAGCAGGGGTTTGGGCTAGTCTTCTGGTGGGTGGAGCCCACTGCACTGGGACTTAGGAAAGAGTGACTGAGAGGGGCTTTTCCGCCAGAGCATGGGAGGGTGAGACTTGGTGTAAGCAAGTTAGGCAGGAGTGTTAGCATTGTGCTGGTTCCGACAGGTAGTAGAGGCTGGGGATGGAAATGACTCCAGCCAGTTCTTCTGTTCCCAGAGGGGTCTCTCTATGAATGCTGCCTCTCTAGGATGCGTTACAAGATGAGCAAATAACCTGCCCACTGTGTGCCCCAGGAGTTCTTCAGATCTGTTTCCATGCTGTATGTCTGCCGATTTTTGGTTGTTTGCCTGCCTTCTCTCCAGGAGCAGAACAATGCCTTCTGGGCTGTATCCCAGCTAAGTCCAATGACCTTTAAAACACCAGGGTTTAAGCACCTCTGGTTGAAGAACTCATGAAATTCAGCACCTCTCACTTTCCAAGCCAGTTGCTAGGAAGATTTGTTTTCCATATGTTGCTCCCTTGTGAGCTAGTCTGTCTTTTGCCCTTCTTTGCAACCACAGCTTCCTCCCCATTGTAGTGGCCAGGATTTGTTTCTCTCACAAACCACATCTCTGTACTTCCTACCTTCTTTGATGTTTCCTCTTCTCTACCTTTAGTTATAGAGTTTGTTCTGCCAGTCTTCAATTAAATTTCTGGAGTGTTTAGGATGATTTGATTGTTATATAGTTGTATTCATGGGAGAATGTGAGCCTATGGTCCTCCTACTCCACTGCCATCTTCCAATCTCTCATTCCTAGATTAGAAGACCAAACACAGCAAAGATGTCAATTCTCCCCAGATTGATATACAAGTTTATTGCAATTCCATCCACATCACAGAAAGGGGCCAGTTTGAAAAGGAGGGAAAGTAGGTCCTCTTCTTGTGGTTTTGATCTGCATTTCATTGATGAGTGATGTCGAGCATCTTTTCATGCATCTGTTGGCCCTCTGCATGTCCTTTTTGGAAAAATATCTTTTCAGATCCTCTTCCCATTTCCTAATGAGATTGGTTGGTTTTTTGTTATTGAGTTGTATGAGTTTGTTATATATTTTTATTATTAGTCCCTTACTGGATCTATGATTTGCAAATGTCTTCCCTCATTCAGAACGTTACCTGTTGATTTTTTTTTTGATTTTTTCCTTTGCTGTGTGGAAGCTTTTAGTTTGATAGAGTCTCATTTGTTAATTTTTGTTTTCATCGCCATTGCCTTGGAGTCATTTAAAAAAAAAAAAAAGCCAAGTGTGATGTCAAGGAACTTATCAACTACATTTTCTCCTAGGAGTCTTATGGTTTCTGGTCTTACATACAAGTCTTTCATCCATTTTGAGTTTATTTTTGTGTATGGTATAAGAGAGTGGTTCAATGTTATTCTTTTGTATGTGACTGTCCAATATTCCCAACTCCTTTTATTAAAGAGACTATGTTTTCCCCCATGGTTTATTCCTGCCTCCTTTGTCATAAATTAATTGACCATTTATGTGTGGGTTTATTTCTGGGCTCTCTATTGTATTAAATTGATCTCTGTATCTGTTTTTATGACAAACCATACTTTTTTATTACAATATTTTTATAGTATAGTTTGAAATCAGAGAACATGAGACCTTCGGCTTTGTACTTTTTTCCTCAAGATTGCATTGGCTCTTTGGAGTCTTTTGTGGTTCCATAATTTTTAGGATTGTTCGTTCTACTGCTTTGAGATATGTCAGTGGAATTTTGATAGGGATTATGCTGAGACTATGGATGACTTTGGATAGCATGGACATTTAACAATATAAATTCTTCCAATTAGCATAAACTATATTCCATTTCTTTGTGTCTTCAATTTCTTTCATCGGTGTTTTTATAATTTTCAGTGTACAGGTCTTTCACTTCCTTGGTTAAATTCATTCCTAGGTATTTTCTGTGTCTGAGGCAATTACAAATGGGATTGCTTTCTTAGTATCTCTTTCTGGTAGCTCGTTATTAGTGTAGAGAAACAATCAATGTATGTATGTTGATTTTGTATCCTTCAACTTTATTAAAGTCATTCATTAGTTTATAAGAGTATTTTTGTGGAGTCTTTAAGGATTTCTATATAAGGAATCATTTCATCTGCAAATAGTAATGTTTGGACCTCTTCCTTTTCTATATGAATGTATTTTACTTCTTTTTCTTGCCTAATTGCTGTGGCTAGGACATCCAATACTATGTAGAATAAAAGTGATAAAAACAGGCATCCTTGCCTTGTTCTTGGATCTTAAGGAATTGAGTATTATGTTTGTGGTGGTTTTGTCATATATGACCTTAATTATGTTGAGGTATATTCCCTCTGTCCACACATTGAGAGTTCTTATCATAAGTGGATATTAAAGCTTGTGAAATAGCAGCAATGGCCACAATCGCCAAACTGTGGAAAGAGCCAAGATGCCCTTCAACAGATGAATGGATCAAGAAGATATGGTCCATATATTCAATGGAATATTATGCCTCCATCAGAAAGGACGAATACCCAACTTTTATTTTA
>JAPYYM010000755.1:0-14318 GCA_028534135.1 Potos flavus
TGGGTGGGTGGGTGGGTGGGTGGATAAATGAACACTTGTTTACAACCGGTCTAGATGTAAGAATATGAACTGATTCTTCCTTTCCACACTCAAAATCATACAGGTCTTCCAGGTGATCTAGTCCAGCAGTTCTCAAAGTGTGCCCCTAGCATCGCCATTACCTAGGAACTGGTTAGATAGGCAGAGTCTCAGGTCTACTCAATCAGAAACTCTGCGGGGGTGGCAGGGGTGGGGGGGAGGTAGGGAGCAATCTGTTATAATGAGCCCTCCTGGTGATTCTAATGTTCCGTGAAGTTTGGTCACCATTGATCTGGCTGCACCTCCTCATTTTTGTAAAGACATACATATCTGTTTGAGAGAGAGAATGCACACACATGCAGGAGCACAATGGGGAGGAGGGGCAGAGGGAAAGGAGAGAGAGAATCTCAAGCAGACTCCCTGCTGAGCCAGGAGCCCAATCAGGACTTGATTCCAGGACACTAAGACCATGACTTGAGCCAAAATCAAGTTGGACACTTAACTGACAGAGCCACCCAGGCACCCCTCCACTTCCTCACTTTATAAATAAGGAAACCGAGACCCAGAGGACTCAAGGGGTCTATGTAGCTTCTACATGTCCTAGGTTCTCATCCCAGGGCAGATTCTGAAATGCAGTTTTTTGAAGAATATTCTGTATGGGCTAGGAAAACTTCTAGAAAGAAAGTTAATTTTTTTTTTTTACTTTCATTTTTTATGATTAAACTAACATTCGTTTTCAACTACTCCAGTATTATTATTAGAACCTTATGGGTCCAGGTTTCTCATCAGAAACATGGAGCTAGAAGTACTTGTTTTGTTGGTGGTATGTTGTGAAAGATAATTTAACTTGATGGCATTGGGTTGAAAATAGAGCTTTATGTAAATGTGATATTTTATGAATTATTTTCCCACAAGTTCAGTTTTAAATAAGCCTTACTTTATCTTACCTCTGGATCTCAGTCATGGTTAGAATGATAGCCTTTTGTTATAAAATGTGTCTGTGTAATTTACTGTATGTAATTTTCCTGCACCTATGCTTTGTCCCATTCTCAGAGGCCAATGGTGATGCATTTAGCAGAGCATCATTTGTAAGTGGGTACTAAAATGTTTGTTTTAACTACCGGTGTCTTTATGGATTAGGAGGACTCTGTCTAATCAAATCTATTGATTTTCTGCTAAGCAAACCTAGCATATATACAATGGGCTTTACAAAAATGAATTAAGGGATGATATTCACTTTACAAATGATTTATTGTGAGGTAAAGTAGCTATAAAATGTTTAAAAATTAGATACACACATAATTTTTACCAAAACAAAATTTCATGTCAAGTAAATGCATAAACATTCAATATTTTAAGATTTAGCTAATTAAGTTGAAAATCGAGCAAAGAAAAGGCATGGTTAAAATTAAAGTTGAGGAAGTGGCACTGTCAAACTTGGCTGACTGAAATAGCTATTGCTTTGGAATCAGGACTCGATCTGATTATTGTCCTGTTTTGGGTTTTTTAGTTGAGGAGGGATAGAGGGGGAAGGGGTCAAACACACTGCAGGTAGCAAGGGAGTAGTTCATTGTTAAGCTTGGGATGTGGCAAGAAGTAGGTAATTGATCTCTTGAAACCAAAGAAGTCAGGTGCTCTTAACAGCCAACTTTAGCAGGAAACTAGAGGTCTCCACATGTGGGCAGCCAGACAGACATTGTGCTGTTATCATTCACTTCCCCCTTTTCACAAAACATCTCTACCATTGTTGTCTGATCTGTCTGTCTAAGGGAGAAACGTGGCTTTCAAACACCGGAGTATCCTTCTCACTTCACTACAGCTTTAGGTTCCTCTTTTTGCCAAACAGCATGGTAGTAAAAATCTGTTTTTGTCATTATATACTCTCTACTAATGTGCCAAATGTGGCAAAGCCCTTGACTACTCTTGATTCTAAAGCAACAGTATTATGCCCAGTGCCGTGTGATCCTCTGAGAAAGATAGCATGAGTGTTCAAAACTACACCAATCATTTCTCCAAGAGATAGCAAACTATATTTAAAAGAATAAAATGGGAACATCAGTAATGAACCCGTGTGGACTAGATGTAAACCAAGAGCGTAAGTGAGTCTACTCTAGTTGAAGGACTGGTCCCGGTGAAGGGCACTGAACAGAAATTGATTTCGAAGCGCAGTATCCAAGGTGGGGGCATGTCTGTGATACAGACACACCTGTCTTTGGGGCTCTGATCTGGGGGAGGTAGAGCAGGAGCCCTCTGAGAGTGAACCTCAGGAAGATGGTGACCCCTTGGTTCCAGAGCAGGGCACCCGGGAGGAAGCAAGCCCTGGGCGAGTGCCGGGGCTTGCTGGAGGAAGCATCCACGTCTTCAGTGGATGGTGGATGAGCAAAAGTGTGTCCGGTAATTAGCCCTGGTCTGTAGCACTGAACTTGAGGGCTGAGCCTGTTCTCATGGCATTTTTAGAAAAACTGAAGCCCAGCAATGAGGAATGGACAAAGAGGCTGCAAGCAAGAGAGAAAAATGTGATCATGGGAGTGTCCAACTTGTCCCCAATTGCTCAAGACCTCCCCAGTATTAGCACTGAAAGTTTCACATCTTGAGAAACTTCCCAGCCCTGGGCAAGCAGGAATGCCCTACAGCCTGTGTGGCCCAGATGCATTTAGTGCCCGGTTCCCTTATTTTTCAGCAAGGATAGCAGACACAGTGCTTTGGCAGCAAGAGGAGATCCAGAACCCTCCTGCCGGAGGGGATGCTGACCAAGTGAGTCAGGGAGAGCCCATATGCTTGAAGTTCAACTTCTCTCCAGCCCGTCAGCCTGGAGCGGACAGGAACTGAGCAGTCATGAGATCTTAGAGATAGTCCAAAATAGAAATTTGACTTTGTTTTTCTGATAAACAAAACCATAGCACTGAGTCTTTCCAAAATAATTACAGGCCACAAGGCCAGAAGGTCCTCTATCTGGCTAATGATTGCTGAGACAGCCTAGTCCCACAGCAGAGGTTCCATTGCTTCTGCTTCCTGTGATTCCTGCCTGCATCCAAGCGCTGCCCTCTGAGTCCCCCAAATCCTCCCACCTTCCTGTTGCAGTAGATTTGTTTGACTACAACGAATAACAATACCGGAAGCTGGAATTAGACTCACCTGCAGTGTACCCTCAATTTGCAGCCTTTCAGTCATAAGAATGAGGGGCCCTTTCATGTTAACTAGCCTTATTCTTAAGTGTGATTTGTTATTATAGCAAATTTAATTTTGCATGAAAAGCGTGATAACTAATTATGTGGCATTTGCATACTCCGAACAAATTCCCCCAAAATATTTGCATAAATTTCCTGATGTTCTTTTTGACTCAGTAACAACCTCATCACAGTAAATTGCCTTCGTAAATCGATTTAGCACATCTGCCTTGTCTAAGTGTGGCTGATTTTCATCAAAAATAAGGATTAGGGTAGTTAAATTATTATTCACTGGTAAGTCAACTGTCTGCATTGCTACCCTGTACATGCATTTTTTTAATTAACGTATAATGTATTATTCGCTTCCAGGGTACAGGACTGTGAATCATCAGTCTTACACAATTCCCAGGCCTCACCACAGCACATACCCTCCCCAATGTCCATAACGTGCATTTTTTAAAACGGAGTTCCTGTCTTGGATGACGGTCCCAGTAAAAGCACTTCCCTGATGCTTCGGATCCAAATGCTGTGCAGTCCATTCATTTAATGGGTTTGGCAATTTAAAACTTTTAGAGGAAATACTTGAAGAAAAAAAAAGGTAAATAACAGCACAGGTGCACCTGCTACTATTTTATTTATCACTGGTGCTGATCTCCTGCTGTTTTTTAAAACGGCACCTACCTCATGGTAGAAACGTGAGCTTCACGGCAGTGCAGCTATGGCTGGTTTTACATTATTTTAATTAAACTTCGATTTTTCACCTGATGCAATGAAGGAAGTCACAATGATTCCTTAGCCCCCTACTCTCAAAAAAATAAGATGTACTAGAAAGAAACTTTGAATTGCTACTCAGTGCTGAGGGCAACTCAAGAAATGAATACTAGACTTATGTGATTAGTGAACTCTTAAATTTGGGGAGGGGGAACATATGGGTAATGAATGTCATGGTGATGGATAATTAATTTATTAGCTATTGATTGAGTAGCGGCTCACAAAGTTGGGTATCATATCGCTGGGCCTTACCTGGAGAATTTCTGATTCATGGATCTGGAGAAAGGCCCCCGAATTTATGTTCTTAACAAGTTTGCAAGTGATGCTAATGCTGCTGGTCGGGAGACCAGAATGGGTTACCAGCCTACTTCTCTTCTTTCTGCCTTGGCAGAGATGAACCGACACAGAGATAGAGGCTCTGGGTATGATGTCTTGCTCTAAATTAAAAGTTTCTATGGGTTACAGTACTTCTCTCCAGATTTTCCAGTGGGAGCATTAAAGACTTGTGTCACCACATTCTAACACAAACTTAATTTGGCTTGCCCTTCAAGAGCGAAGAAACTTCTTTCCTCCTGAATCAGAGAGTTTCCACTGTCAGGGCAAAATGGCTTTTTAATTGCCTTTCAAACAAGAGAACAGTGCAATTTCCTTCAGGCTGTATCAGCCCTTTGGGTTATCACTAATAAAAACACTTTTTAATCAGAAGAGAGATAATCATTTTATGCCACATTTGGGGAAGTGTGGCAGATAATCTCAATTTTTCTTCACATAAAGTAAGCTACAGAGTTGAGAGTAGAAGGTACCAGGAAATAGATGGTACTTAATCCAGTCTCTGAGAAAAAAAGAAAGTTTGCTATTGAGTTTTTTATCGGGGTATCTTGTACTTCATAAGTCCCTTTTCTCCATCTTTCAAAACCATGCTAAAATCTTCTTGTATGATTGACAGTTGATCCCACAGGCATGATTCTCCTGGAAGCTATTTTAGATACTTGACAGAGCTGTAGGCTCAGGGTCTCCCAAGGCGAAGTTGAAAGAGAAAATTGTTATGTAGTCTCAGAGGGGTGTTTTCCCACTGCTCAACTTCACTTTCTGCCTTGGCAGAGCTAAGACTGCAAAGTAGAAAGAGGGGCTGCCTGGTGAAAATGGTAGTCAGCTAGCTGATACAGTCTCTTTATTTTTAGGAGACAGGGGCTCATTGCTAAAAGAGGGGCCTCACCCTTCCCCTTTCTACCTGTTAGTTGCCACTTGGCATTTTCCTGGTCATATATAAAGATATGAAAAGGAAAAGTGGGAGCCAGATGGGTTCTGCTTCGCCCACATGCCCATTGTACCATTATTGATGTTGGCGTAGAAACCATATTGAAATACCACTTGACTGGTCCTCAGGGAGCTAAGTTTGTTCCTATAGAGTTGGCTTCTTCCCGAAGGATGTTGGGCAAGTCCAAGTGTTTTTTTAGCACTAGGGAAGCCCCAGCTGAAGAAATGACCTAGAACCCTCCTTATTTCATTAGAGGGTTCTCCATGCTGACAGCCCTCACTGTGATGGTTCTACTGGACAGGCCCATGGTGTCTACTGCAGAGGCTCCAAAGAATTCAAGCTCTGGTTCATTCTTTCTTAGACCCTCACACTCAAACAGAACCCAAGTCCTACTCCAGCCTCCTGGCCCTGCCTCTTCAGGATGAAATTAACCCTCAAGAGAGGACGGTTCTTTTTTATCCTCTGTTAAAATTTCCCTGGTACTTGCTCTTTAGTATGTGTGGGGAGGAGGGGATGGCCACGGAAAATTATGTTCAAATCAACCACATAGACTACTGCCTAAGAGACCCTGCTTACTCTTTCAAAGTTTGGTCTGACCTTAAAGTTTTTCTGGTTCAGCTCCTCAGACCAGTTTTCTCTTGGGAATGTTTTTGACTCTGGTTTTGTAGCTTCTGTCAATCACATTAAAATCTGACTTCGTATAATTCGTAGCTTTTAGGACCCTCGCGTATTTTGCATTGATAATACAGCTTTATTCTATGTGTGCGCATGTGCACACATATACCTTGCAAAATATTACATCTGAGAAGGCAACTGAGAGAGGACCGCATATCTCTTTAGAGCCTCCAGCCTTTATTTCCTGTGGTATGTGGCAGGGGGACACCTGTGGTCTCCCACAATGCATAATTTGATGTTAATAGGGAGAACAGATTCGGGGGTAAGAGGAAAACATGGCGGTCACTGGGGGTACTTCATATGTTCTGCTGCCTTTTTGTTTTAGAAAATGCGACAAGACAGAGTGAGTGTTTCTCTTCATCAAAACAATTCTGGATGCTTTAAATAATTAAAACAGTAGCCTGCAGTCACATGAAAGTAAGGAAAATTTAAGATCCATTCCATTACTTTCATTTTTGTATTTTTTACTATGAAAAATAGACATAAATGGCATCTGCTTCTGAGTACCACCCACTCCCACCCAGAGGCAGTGGAGGGGAAGTCTTTGAAATACCTCGCTCCAGGAATAATGTTCTTTCCTCCAGTGTGATTTATGTGCCCACAAGTGAGAAATGTAGTTGAACAGGCAACATACTCAAATCCTTGAATCTTTCAGGCTCAGAAAATAAAATTCAAACAAGGTTTATGTGTTAATGCATAAATGCATAATCCCCTCACCCAGTAGGAAATACTCCATTTCCTGAGGGAAGCCTCTTACTAAAGATGAATGTGAAAGCAAATATTTTAAAATATTTTTACAGTCTTCCCGTGTGGCAGAGGGCATCTTCCTGGGATAAGCAGCCCAAGTTTTCCTAGAAGAGTTCCTGGCTCCAGCGTGAGTGGTACCATCTGCTCTTTTTTCTGGAACATCTTTATGTTCAGTCTTATTTCCTAATAATATAGGAAAGTCAACAAATTTAAGGCCCTGATTTCCCTCAGTAGAATAGGTGTGAGTGGCTCAGGGAAGGTTTGGATTGTTGTTTGATGACTGGTGATGGGTTGATTTTGTTTTGTGAGACGCTCAGAAATGACTAAGATCATCATTTGGGAGATCATTCTCCAAAGGTGACTCGGAGAGAACTGGCAACATCTTTCTCCCTAGCTCTTCGTAGAATTAGATTTTGGGCCCACCTGACTCCCAAACTCAGAGTATTGGTATCTCTGGGCTGGGACCTGGGATCTGCCATTTTCCCAAGTGCCTCTGTAGTCTCTCAGGAACACCAAACTGTAGCAACTGCCTGATATTTTTTAGAAAGCTTTGTTGATAGGTTCTGCCGACTCCTGTCACAGATTTTTTCTTCAGCTTCCCCAGTGAGGACATTTGAGAACCTATTCGACTAAAAGTGCTTTGGTCAGGACGTGAAGGGCCTCCATATTGGCAATGGCCATGGTTAATTTGGGGGCCTCCCTTACTTGGTCACTGATTGTATTTGACATTCCCTTCTTCCCAAAACATTGTTCTGAAATACTAGTCTCTTGTTCATCTCTCACTGGCTTCTCCTTAACTTCTTGGCTTATTCTCCTCCTTCCAATCTTCAGTTACTGGATCCTTTCTCTTTGTGTTATTCCTTCACCAGGGAATCTCACTTCAGTCTCATGGCTCCAAATACTATTCATACCCACTATGGAATCCCAAATTTCTGGTTCCCAGACCTCTTGTCTGAAGATGAATATTCTTATCAATATTCCTCTCTCATAGGGGCGCCTGGGTGGCTCAGTGGGTTAAAGCCTCTGCCTTCGGCTCAGGTCATGATCTCAGGGTCCTGGGATCGAGCCCCACATCAGGCTTTCTGCTCAGCAGGGAGCCTGCTTCCCCCTCTCTCTCTGCCTGCCTCTCTGCCTACTTGTGACCTCTCTCTCTCTCTGTCAAATAAATAAATAAAATCTTTAAAAAAAAACAAAAACAAAAACAAAAAACAAAAAACATTCCTCTCTCATATGCAGTAGACTTCTCAAACTTAATTGCCCAAAGGAGAACAATTTATTCAACTCTCTTGCACAAGCATGCTCCTTCTATAGTCTTTTGTCAGTAAATGGAACATTATCCAATTGCTTAGGCAAAAAGCCCGATACTACCTTTGATTACTTACTTTTTCCCTATTCTTACATTTAACCCAACGGTAAATTCTGTCACCTTGACCTTCAAAAATACATTTGAATCCAACAATTGATGACTTTCCCTGTGATGTCCCTAGTCCAAGTGACCATATTCTCCTGCCAGAAGCCTCCAGCTGGTCTCCTGGCTTCTGCTCCTGCTGTTGTACACACACACCCCCATTTTACCTTTAACAGTAGCAGAGGGATCATTTTCAAACATCACTGAGATGGTTTCATGCCTCAGATCAAATTCCCCTGAGATTGCTCCTTATTTCACTGAGTGCAAAAGATAAAGTTCTTACCAGGACTGTGAGACCCTTATAATCTGTCTCTTTTCCATATCCGAGGTCTGGGCTATTCCTGGAATGTGCTAGTACACATCTTCCTCAAAGTCTTTGTATTTGTTCTTCTCTCAGCCTATGATGAGTCTCCCAAAGTAGCTGTCTGGGTTTGCTTCCTCATTTCCCTGAAGTTTTTGCTCACATGTTGTCTCCTCCTCCATCAGTTCACATTCACCTGAGCCCTCTGCTTCGGCTCCTCTTCTCCATCTTCTCTATTTAATTTTGCCACATAAAGCTTAATTTCATTTAATTATTTTGTCTGTTTTCTCCACAAAAATGTAACTTTCATGAAGGCGGAGGCTTTTGTCTCTACTGTTCAAGGCTGAATTCCCTGACATAGAAGAGTGCCTGAACATAAGTTGACACTCAGAAATATTTATTGAATAATTGAATTTGGCATTATTTACACTCATCTCATTCCTTGTTTTAAGAGGACAGCGAACGGTAGTAGGGCTATGCAATAAACAAATCCCTGCAATAGTAAGGCGGTAATTCTCAAAGTGTGGTCTCTAGACCAATAGTCTCAGGATCACCTGGGAGCTTGTTAGAGATGCAGATTCTCCAGCCCCATGCCACACACACCAAACCAAAAACTTCAGGGTTGGGCCCAACAATTTGGTTTAACCAGCCCAGGTGATTCAGATGAACAAATGAGAACCATGATGCTGAGTAAATAAATGTGTTATGCTCCCCCAAGTGATACTTGAATCCAGTTCAAGTGCACTAGTCTCTTAAAATGACTTAAGGCTCTAACTGGGGGTAACATTGGTGCCAACTTACCTCTTGGCATGTATTTGCAAGTCCTGTACTAGGTGTTGAGATTACAAAAGAGTTTATATCTTGGCCTTTCCAGGAAAAGCAAAAAGCAAGGAGTCTGGCTTTTCCAGTGCCCCAGGGCAACTTTGGAGGAGTACTAGGAGATAAAATGAGAACATTAATTGTCCAGATTTTGAAGGGCACCAATAGTAGACTCAGAGGGCCCTGGTACACTACAGTGAGTGGAATGGCATCTGTGATCCAATACTTGAGTGGACAGAAACATGTGAAAAGTACAATATATCAGTACAATGGATCCATCAGTCAATTCTGTGTTTTGGTATGATACCAGGTTTTGGAGTAGTCCTATAACTTTTTGTGGCTGAACTCTTCTGCCTAAAGTAGCTAGTGATCTAACTGAGGCTTTCCTCTTACACAAGGCTCTGTCGTTGTCTCTTCATCAAAGGCATAATCAAGGTTGGAATGAGGATTCTAACTATATCACATATATTTGTTGGTGTGTGTGTATGTGTGTGCGTATGTACACAGTCTACTGCCATGTGGACAAATGATATGTTACTGACTTATAGAACTTTAAGAGAAATAGAATTACTTTTCACTTCACCCTCAGTGGGTTGGGGGGGACAAAAATAAATTGAGTTACTTTTACTACCTAAGTGAATTCCTTCATCTAACCAATATATACTTATTTCCCAAACTGCCATTAAGAGCCATATATAAGAAAATAGCATAGAAAATTGTTAGAAATACAATTATCATGTTATTTTTTCCACTTAAAACCAAGTACAACCTTCATATCTTTTTCTCAAAGAATACATAGGTAATAGTATCTTCATCAAGTTTGATAAAAATTAAAAGGTGTATGTTTGGATTCATTCCATTTATGAGAATAGAATGCTGAATATGAGATGACAATTTAATTTCTTCCCTTGGCCTTGTTGAACTTGGGCAGGCCCACTGCTTTGAAGAGTTGTTGCACATCCAAAGGGACCTGTTTGGTAAATAGCAAGATACAGAGGATTAGAGGTCAAGGATGACTTAGCCTGGAGGTAAATATTTGGGAGTCTCTGGATTTTTGGTGATTGTGGAAGCCCTGGTAGTCTACTGAATTTTCCAGTAGAAAGTGAAAGAAGGTTTAGGATAGAACCTTACTCTTGATACATAAAGGGATGGAAGAAGGAAGGAAAAAGACAAGATCTCAGAGCAGTGGAAGGAGACAGGAAAACCTTTCCGAGAACACCAAGGAGGGATAGAATATGATTTAAAATGTCAAGTGCTACAGGAACCGATCATAAGGAACAATATCCTGCAATTCCACCTGTGGTGGTCACTTGTGGCCCTAACAGAGCAGTTCCACTGAAGAGTTTGCTGTGGAAATGGAAACAAGGTTGAGTTGTTCGATGAGTGAATGAGGGGGAATTAGAGATTGGCTAATAGAGAATGGCGGTGAGATCAATCTGTTAGAGTTGGTATTCCTGAATTGATTTGTGTTTAACATTTTAAAATGTCTCATTGGAAGAATTTATGTTGGCATGGATGCCAGTCAAATATGAGAACTTTCCATCTATTGCTGTGTAATTCCCGAAGTTGTTACATTGGAGCTCTTTACAGTCACTGTGCAGGTGTACATTTTTATTAAGGGACAACTAAGTTTTTAGGGAAGTGTCATTTATTATAGTTGTTAGTCATTTTCTAATTGTGGCACTCCCTGTGTCTAATGTCAGTTGTGTTGATTTGAACAGCTGGCCTCCTTGCATGCTACTTTGCCCAGAGGTGAACTGGGAATCCTACATTAGTAGTGACAAGAGTGCTGACACAATTTTACAAACTCAGCCATAAATTACACTGATTATAACATCAATATTATTTGGAGGGATTTGGATCTATGTAAGCTTTGATTTTAGTATTATATTTTAAACTCCACTTAAAACTAATGATACATCAGATCCTCTCATCATTAGAATTCATTTATAATGGGTCTTGCTCAGAATTGACCTAGATCAGACAGTAGGAGTTATACATTAAGTGGGCTTATGCCACACAGATATGCAACGTTAGGTGTATCTATAAACCTCTAATCACTTTAAATGTTTCATACTAATTGCCCTGAAACATGTGCATTAAAGAATTGAAAGGCAAATTTCCTGAAATACATCTCCAAAATGAATCTAATTTGCATAAGGTTTAGGCAAGAAACAGATGTTTTTTTAGTGCTGTACCTTTGTAACACTTTTAAGCGTGTTATACAAATATGTCTTGGTGTAACTTGATGTTTCTCTCTAATCCTGACTTGAGTGAATTGTTTTTTAGTAGAACACTGACAAGGGTGAGTAATAATAATAATAATAATAATAATAATAAGACACTCTTGCATCAAACACCAGCTTAGCTTTAGAATAACATAAACAATTGCATTGTGATATTTTAGATCTTGCTTTCTAAAATTTAATTATAATGAAATCTTTGTGGATGTTATTTTCTTGGGTTGTATATTTCTAAAAAAAATCATCACTTTTTAAATTTTTTTAAATCTTTTAAATACTAGAAAGACAAGTATATAAAGGAAATTTAACCCATAATACTGTTATATATATGCTTTCTTCTCTTTTAATCTTTTGTGTAAGTTTTTAAAATTGTGATTAAAAAGGATTATGCTGGGGTGCCTGCTGGCTTAGTCAGTTAAGTGTCTGCCTTCGGCTCAGGTCATGATCCCAGGGTCCTGGAATCAAGTACTGTGTTGGGCTCCATGCTCAGTGGGGAGCCTGCTTCTCACTGTCCCTCTTGCCTCTCCCCTTGCTCATGCTCACTTGTGCTATCTCTCTCTCTCTCTCAAATAAATAAATAGACTCTTTAAAAAATAAAAAGGATTATGCAGTTTTAAATCATATGTCCTTCACCTAATACTATACTGTTTTCTACTTTATTGTATATTCTTTACAAATTGAAGAAATTACGTAATTCTTCAAATAGACAAACTGTGCTTTATTTTAATCATTCCCACATTTTTGGAAGCTAAGATGTATCCGGTTTTTTCAGGCTGTCATTAATAATATTTCAACATCATTTGATTTAATTTGATTATTTACTCAGGATGATTCCTAGACATGGAGCTTCTGGATCAAAAGCACATTGATGTTTTCATTTTCATGATCTATTATCAAATTGCTTTCCCCAACTGTTAAACATGTAGACAAAATATGCCCTCGTACGTAAGATTTTCTGATTATCGAGTGTAGAATAATTTTGTTCCTATGTACAAAGAGACTTTTGTGTGAACTTGCTGTCCTCTTTCTCATTCCCTCCATCTATCCGCAACAAACATATATAATGTATACTCTAGATCTTACTTCTGGGACTTTTAATTTTATACTTATATTTTTCAACATAAAATCCATTTAAATTTCTTTGAATTATTGTTTTATATTATAAATTCCATATGCATCACTCAGGTATAGAATATGCACGCAGAAGTTTATATGTACATATTTGGTATATATTCATCTCTTCGGTATTTGGTGTATATGTATATATGTACATATACACACACACATAAGGAAGTTCAAGATATACATACATGTTTTCAATTAAATTAGGTGTTTTATTTTCTGAATTCATGAATACCTGAGAATATCTTTCTGTTGCTTTTTCTAGAATAGCTACTTGATTGGTGATATTTATGGATTAAAACTTAAAGGTCTGTGTACTTCATTTCAGTGGACATTGGGGGTGGCTGGCAGCTATGCAACAGCCTTTCTTAAATCTTTAGTAGAAAACCTGTTTGTTGGTTTAGATGCTTGTAGTCCACCCTACATCCACTATTTTTCTTTAGCTCTTATACAAGTGGATATGTGGATAGTTTATGGAAAAACTCTACCTGGAATGTGATGTGATGAGCCCTTTTGATGTGCATATTCAAATCTTTTTTTCCCTCCCTGGTCTGAAATATTTCTTTAATTATCTCTTTGATCATTATTTCCATTCCAAATCTTGCGAAATACTCAAGAGCCATAATTGTTAGACAGACCTACATTTTCTGACCCAATATCCATTGTGTCTCTCTTTTCGTCTTTATCTTTTCTTCATTAGCTTAGATTACATTTGTCCTCTGCAGGACTGTGTATGTACTTTCGTTGTTAGTTCTACTTATGTATCTAAGGTGGGTTTTCTTTTTTCATAAGAAAAATGAGTAGAATAGAATGTTGACCCAGATAATTTACTTTTGAATAAAGTCTTTGTGGTGAGTGGTGTGGGCAGTACATGCTGGACAGAGCAATGCTTGGGAAACTGACAGTCTTCACAGGTGATTTGTGCTGCACATGCTGAACACCGACACCAAGGATAATGGGGAGATGTGTGTATGTTTTTCTCTAGTTACAGCAGTTTCAGTCCTCGCTAAGTGAATCCTACTGAACAAAGGGCAGAAAAGTTAGTGAGTATTTAAGTACCCGGCCTGAATTGTTTCTAGATGAGAGACTTGAGAAGTTGACTTCATTTGTGTGACTAGTTCCGTGCCAGTAAAGCAAAGTCCATTCCCTGCTCTTTGCTAAGGTACCAGTCCATGGTGGGGAGATTCACCGCGTAATAAAAATCACAGTGGGGATCAACGGGTTGCAATTTCGCTTTTGCAGTTTATATTTCCTTGCAATTCTTAGCTCACTCAGGTCGCTTTTTATTTAATTTTGTTACTTCAGCTTGTCCTGTTTTATAAATACTAATTGGGCTATCACGGTGGCTGGGTGGTTCATTTGGTTAAGTGTCAGTGTCTTTCTTTTTCGGCTCAGGTCACAATCTCAGGGTCTTGAGATTGAGCCCCATGTGGGCTCCAAGCTCAGTGGGGAGTCTGGTTAAGATTCTCTCCCTCTCTGTGGCGCCTGGGTGGCTCAGTCGTTAAGTGTCTGCCTTCAGCTCAGGTCGTAGTCCTAGTGTCCCGGGATTGAGCCCCGCATCAAGCTCTCTGCTCAGTAGGAAGCCTTCTTCTCCCTCTCGCACTCACCCTGCTTGTGTTCCCTCTTTGCTGTCTCTCTCTCTCTGTCAAATAGATAGATCTTTAACAACAACATCAAAAAAGATTCTCTCCCTCTGCCCCTCCCCCCACTCTTGCATGCTCTCTCTCTCTAAAATAAATAAAATCTAAAAAACAATTAAATTGGCTATCTTTTCATCTCAGTACCTGTC
>JAPYYM010000756.1:0-14316 GCA_028534135.1 Potos flavus
AAGTGAGACCATATGATAATTGACTCTCTCCGCTTGACTTATTTCACTCAACATAATCTCTTCCAGTCCAGTCCATGTTAAAATAAAAGTTGGGTATTCATCCTTTCTGATGGAGGCATAATATTCCATTGTATATATGGACCATATCTTCTTGATCCATTCATCTGTTGAAGGACATCTTGGCTCTTTCCATAGTTTGGCGATTGTGGCCATTGCTGCTATGAACATTGGGGTACATGTGGCCCTTCTTTGTACTGCATCTGCATCTCTGGGGTAAATACCCAGTAGTGCAATGGCAGGGTCATAGGGCGAGCTATATATTTGAATAGAGATTTCACCAAAGAAGATATAGAGAAGGCAAATAAGCACATGAAAAATGCTCAGAAGCATTAGTCACTAGGGAAGTGCAAATTAAAACCCCAACAACATGGTACATGTGTGTTAGAATGCCTAAAAGTAAAACAACTGACTATAGCAATTGTTTGCAAGGATGTTACAACTGTAGGAGGAACTGTAACTCTACTATACTGATGGTGGTAATGCAAAACTGTTCAATCACTTTGGAAAACAGTTTGGCAGTTTCTGAAAAGTTAAACACACATGTACCATATAATCTAGCAATTCCACCTCTAGGTATTTATACAAGGGAAATGAAAGCATGTGCTCAAAATACTGCACACAGATGTTCTTAGCAGCTTTATTTGTAGTAGCCATAAACTCAAAATAACCTAAATGTTAATTGGATAGAGAACAGATTGGGTAACATGCTATACCTGCCCTATGGAATAATAGGGCAATATTTTTCAGCAATAAGAAATATCAACAGAAAAAACAACGTGGGTCAGTCTCAAAGCCAATGAGCTAAATAGAAGTTGAACACAAAAAGAACTATATATGATATGATTTCGCTTAAATTCTCTAAAAGGCAACACTCTAGAGACAAAAAATAGATCAGTAGTTGCCTGGCAAAGGAAGGAGACAAGGAGCGGAGGGGGCCGGTGGCAAGACTCTGGAAGGAGAGACTATCCAGGGAAAAGGAAACTTTTGGGAGTGATGGTTATGCTCATTCCTCGATTATTATAATGATTTTGTGGGTGCATACATGGGTGGACACTTATCTGATTTACACTCTAAATCTGTGTAGTTTGCTAAATGTCACCTGTACCTCCATAAAGCTAAGAAATAATAAATGAGGTAAAAATGACAAAAATGACATGGGAATCTACAAAAATAAGCTTCCAATGGCCAGATATAGAACAATTTGATCACTGGAAAATATAATAACTACAATGGGTTGGCATATATTGAAATTAAAAAAAAAAAACTCAACTTCAACTTGGTACTCATAAAGGAGATTGGGGAAAAAGTCAAAGGAAGTCTCAGCATTTACCCTACATTTTCTATGTAAACTGTTCTGAAGGATAACAAAATAGATCAGCCTGAGTATGAAAAATTAATCTTTATAGAAGGAAAAAATTCAGGTAATAAACGTGAAGTAACTGTTTCAGACAATGTTCATTAGAGAATAAAACCATTAGATAAAAGATTGATGGGGAACTTTACAATGAAGGTTCAGGATGTGATGGTCTGACTTACTGTTTAGTCTTAGTATCACTAAAAGTGGTGCAATGAGCTAGTCCATGCTGCCTGTTGTAATGTAACATGTAATATAAAATAATCAGCATTACTAATCAATATTGTTAGGTGAAGAAAGTTGAAACCAAATCTACTCAAATCTTTATAGCTACCTTCCTCTATAGGAAATGCAGGAGGAAGAGTTAAATGACACCATGAAAACACAAAGAGTTAAAACCAGAAACTAGGACATCCTACAAATAACTGAAGCAAATTATTTGATGAGTTAATGACATAAAAAAAGAAGGGGCTGGAGATTTTTATAAAATGTAATTTAAGGACTTCTTTTACATCTTGATTTTTATAAACAATTTAAAATATGGATAGATATTAGGTGATAGCAAGAAAGTATTGTTAAATTTATTAGATTTTATTGTGACTATGCAAGAAACTGTCCACATTTTGGGGAAATAGAAACATCCTAAGATATACGAGTAAAATAATGTATGGTCTTGCAGTTGTTTAAAATGCTTGACAGTATATCAAAAAAGCAAAAGATGAGGCAAAATCTGGATAGTTGCTTCATATTCTTGCGTCTGTTTGATATTTTTCACAATAAACCCTTTAAAATGACAAAATCAGAGTCTTTTGAAAATAAAATATTTATTCTTCTTGTCTCCTCTCAATTAAACTGCTTTCCTATTATTCTAGACAGGTATTTGGTCTTTCTGTCACTTTCCCTGCTCCCTATAACATAGGAATACACCAAATCTGGTATTTATCAAAAAGTTGATTAAACCATCTATATTTTAAGAAGGCTGCAAAGTGAGTATTGATGTGGCTCCATAGGAATTTGATTAGCCCATTTTATGGAGACTTTCCCATTCTTCTCACAAAAAGGAAATACAGAAATCTATTCAGAATATATTAAATCCGTGTTTATTCATTGAGAGTGGTTTGTGAAATAGAACATGGATATGAATTAGATATCCTGGGATTTTTTTCCATATAAGTCATCAGCAGTTTTTAAAAGTTTGAACAACAAGAAAAACAAGCTTAAGCATGAGACACATTGCCTCAGAGTTCCTAAATAGTCACATCAGTTCTCACTGCACATCACTATGGACATAAGAAGATATTGGGACTAAATAACTTTGTCATGTAAAAACTATGTCCATTCAAATACAACCTCTATAATCAACTTTGTATACTTACAATTCTATTCTTCCAAAGAAAGTAGAGGGTAGGAAATTCTAAAAGAGAATTTATAAAATAAATTCTACAGGTAAATGTTGAACTCAGGTTTGAACTGCATGGGTCCACTTATATACAAAATTTTTACAGTACAGTACTGTCAATGTATTTTTTTCTTTCTTATGAATTTCCTAATGACATCTTCTCTTCTCCAGCTTTCTTTATTGTAAGAATACAGTACATGTACATATGACATACAAAATATATGCCAGTTGACTATTTATGTTGTTGTTAAAGCTTCTGGTCAGCAGTAGGCTATTAGTAGTTAAGTTTTGGGGAAATCAAAAGTTATACACAGATTTTTGTCATGCAACAGTCAGTGCCCCTAGCCCCCATGTTGTTCAAGGGTCAATTGTGCTATTCAAAATATTTTTTTTCATATTCTGCATTAAATAGAGTGACTTCTAGCATTTTTACCATTATCATTGACTGCATGTGTTGACCATTATTAGATTGCTATAAATATTTCTATTTTATATGCTCTACTTAGATTTCATTACATTTCATATATCTTTCTAATATTCAAAGAACTATTAAGTAGAATTTATAATTTTATTACAATAAACTTTTGGAGTATATGTAATTCTCTAAAAGGTGATATATTTACTTTTCGGTAAAGAGAAAACTGTTAAGATTCAAGTACACAAAAGACATTAAAACTGTTATTTGTTCTCAGGGAATCAATGAAGCATTGATTATATCATATAATTAATTATTAAATTCAGTAGTTGATTAAATATGATTCCTAGTCTATAAAAATCTACCAGTTAACTATCATATCCAGAAGCGTACCAGAAACAATCACTTATAAAATCCTCTTTACTTGTACATGAAGACAATCCCATTTTTGTCAGATTCACCCTCATTTCTGACAAATTATTCATATCTACTCAACCACACTAATTTAGATATTCTATTAAAAGATACTAGGAAATTTCTTATTCATCATATACAACTATGAAGGGCAAAACTATGTTCCTCTGCTTTTTTTTAATCCTATCTGAACCTTATTTGAGATCATACTCAAGGTGGAGATGAGTATCCCTAAACTGACAAAACTAGGCCATCTTTGAGGATTTCCTCCCAGTTTCATAAAAATCTGCAGTAAGCAACTCTGGCACAAGGCTTTACTAACCTAGAAGTTAGGAAATTATTCTTTATCAGGAATTTTTTTTAAATTTATTCCCATCAGAAGTGTTTTCATATCTTCCTCAGTAGAGCTCAACAAGTAAATATGAAATGTCATAAGAATAATCAATATGGTTTGTGGGAATGTTAAGTTGATGACAGATATATGCACAACATGCTGGCTTTATGACAATCCTCGATGGACTTACTATCCCTGTTTTATACCTGCTGAGAGTGGTTCCCAGACCAGACAAAATCTACATAATTGGGAAGCACCCCTCAGCCAAAAGCCTATAGAAACCTGGGTTTTTAGCCACCACCAGTCCTGATTTCCAGGTGGCAGAACTAGTCTTTGTTCCTGGCAAGAAGATAATATACAAGCTCTGTTCCCTACACACCTGGCATCAGGGAGCAAGCAGGCCTTACAGTATTTTCAAGTTCCTTTGTCTCACTTAAACTCAATCCCCTCACTTATGAAATGCGGAAGGCTTACATAGACAATGCAAATTTTAGTTCTCTTCTAATCTAGGAGTCTGCAAAAAGAAAAATATTCGGAACCAAGGAAAGAATACTAAAAGCAACTTAATATAAGAAAAAAAAACAGTGACTTTGATTTATAACCAAGCGAGTTTCAGTATGAAGAATAAAATACTTCACATTCTTAATAAAAAGTCTAAAAAATCACTAGTACACAAAAAATCACTCCTAACAAAATTACTTTAATGACTTGTGGTAAATGCACTTTTGAAAGCTGGACAATTTGGAGAGTAGCAGAGTGCTTTATTCTTACAAGGATCATTTGTTCTCTATTTGACAAAAACGATGAACATTTCATTCTGTTTTACTTTTAAATGGGTATTATTGTCTTTGTTATTTGACAATGTCAAGTAAAATGTCACACCAATCAGAAAAGCCCATTCATATTTAATAGGTAGACTGCAGACAGAATGTACCTTTGACTGATTTATGGCTTGAAAAACCTACATAAATAATGTTGATATTTCCCTTTTTTACCAAGTATCAGCACAAGACATTTCACAAATGTTGTTTAAGCAAAACACAACTGCTCATTGCTATAAAAAACAGTAGCAAGTAACAGAATGTTGATTTAAAAAAAAAAACTGCCTATTTACTGAAAATAAGTAGTTATAACAGTAGTATATTTTAACCTTTAACTTGGTAAACTTTATGTTCATTAACGATCAAAACATACTGTTTGAATTTGAAGTTCTTGGAACTGAGGGTTAAGATTTAGAACATTTTTTTGGCAATGTTTACCAACTATATTTTTATGCACGAAACTGATAATTAGCATATGAACTTTGTAAGTATAGATCCTAAATGCTCTTTCTTTGTCAGAGCCTTGCTAGAATATTCTCTTAAAATTCTTATTCTAAATATCTTGATGTTGCTTGTTCTCATTTAAATGTTAATATGGTCCACAAGTTTAATTGCATAGCACCTTTCTTATCAAACTCTCTTCTAATTAAGTACTTTAAAAGAGAGGGCAGACTTTCTAAACATTTTACAGCTATAATGTTGCTTTGCAATCATGTGAACAGATTTCAAATACCTAGAGACAATTTTAGGAGAAGAAATCGCTCTGATTTTCTCTTACTTCTTTGGATTGATGTATTAGGAATTGCATCTCTTTCTCCATGCTGGGGCTGCATTTTTAAGAGGGGCGTGTGTGCTTGTGTGTGTGCGTGTGCGTGCGTGCGTGTGTGTGTGTGTGTGTGTGTGTGTGTGTGTGTGTGTGTGTTTTGCTGATCACTACAAGAATTCAGGAGGAAATGCATTACCCTTGAGTTCCGGAGAACTTAGACAGATTTATGGGATGTATTTGTGTGCTCAAGCATATCAAGACCTGCATAAAAATCAGTGCATTCCCTAAACTCAAAATCATTTAATAATCTCTCTTACATCCCATCTCCTTATCAAGGAGAAACACCCCACAACTATCACTAAAGCTTCGAAAGCCTATCATTTAAAACAAATCTCCAGGAAATCCGTTGCTTTTAATATCAGAGGCTTATTACTTATGCTTTACATATAGACACAAACGTGGAGATTTGTATTTCAAAAACCTTAAACTTATATGCACATATACAATAGAAGCAAAGGTGCTTTTGACTTGCTAATTGCAATCTCTCTGTTTTATGTCTTTTAAAAAAATCCGGTAAACTCAACCAACAGAAGTGTCAAACTAAAGGTCAGGTTAATACCTGGAAAGGTGCAGCAATGGATTTTGTGGGGGCAAACTGATTAAACTAAGTCAGCTTAATTCAAAGCAGCAGGAGCAACAGATGCTGTTGCCTTTGTTTATTTTCCCTTGTTGCCAGATGGAAAGAGAGAAATAAATACTAGGACAGAGAAGAAAGCTGCTGAATCGTGTTTCTACTCCATCTTAGCTTGCTGCAACATTTCAACGTGCAAAGTGGTCTAACCAAAGTAGTTTATTTTGGAGTGAACTTCCCATCCCTAGCAACGAGCTGGAGGCATCAGGAGGATGACAATCACCTACATAAACATTTTTTTTTTCTCCTGAAAAATTAAGTAATTATAGTGTATTCTTTTTTTCTGGGAAATCTTACGCAACTATGAAGTTATGCATTCCCACACTGGAGTGTATGTTTCTGAAGGCAAAAATTCTGCCTTGTTATCACTACACTTTCAGCCATTTGCATTACTTGTCATAGAGTAGACACTCGGTAACTGGCTAAGATTCAACAGAGAATCAGTCTTATTTTTCGAAAACTACTGAAGAATTATTGATCACCATATCAGGCCTGTCATTATTACATTGCACTTTGAGAAAAGCCTTCTTTTGCACTTTTTGTAGTAGCCCTCCTGAAGTTCACATAACCTCACTGGAGTTCATTAATTTTGAATTTAATAATTATTTGTTGAGGAGCTGGTATGTGTCAGGAAGATTTAGCACTGGAGATAGTGAAGAAAACATAAAAAAAGGCTCTCATAGAGCTTACATTAAAAGTAATAAAGATAAATAAGTAAAGAATTTAGTGTGTATTGGTCTTAGCCTGGGAGCCCTAAACAACAGAATCTGAATCAAACCAATCAAATATTAATTCTTCATTGAGTAGTGTTGAACAGGGCCAGTGAGAGTGAAGGTAAAGTTCAGCATGTCAGAGGAGGGTGGGAGCAAATACAGCGGTAATGAGTTACCAAGCTGGCCGCTACTTCACAGCCATGGTCGTTTGGCTATGAGGAATAGCTCTTAGACAGCTTTTCAAGAAAACTGATAACAGTCATTCAAAGACAGGAAGAAAGGGAAAATTATCTGCCCATCTTCAGACTCTTTCTGATTGTTTTCTAATTCTCCTTACATGAAGTTTCTCACCACTTCCCCCAACTTCCAACCCCTTGGTGGTGGTGGTGGTCACAGTATGGTGGTGGTTATTCTACTCACAATGCTTCTGAGTTATCTGGCCCTTGGACCAGCTGCTGGGGAAATCAGCATGTCTCTTGGTATGGAGCTTCTCCAGAGCTTGGTAGTGGTGATAAGAGTCAGAGCCTCTGTGAATCATGAGTGGATCTAGGTGCCATTATTAACTTCATAAATATAGCACTTGGCTCATCAGTGGCATGTAATCCAAGTCACGCTGATTCATTCCCTAGTATATTATTCTCACCCAAAAGAAAAATATGTTATAAGCTTACTAACGGTTGGTGATGTAAACCTTGGGTTGCCTGTGGTGGTCTTCTCTTTCTTTGGAGGAAATCATATCCACCAAATGAGAGAGAAGCAACAATGAGACAAATGAGTGGAGAAAGGTTAAATGATCTAGTGTCTTTGGTGTCATTCCTTTAAGGTGGTAGATAACCCCAGGTTCCAATGGCTTTTCATTTGATTTAGTCAACTACCTCAAAATCTTTACTAGACCACTTTGTTGAAGCTGCTTTGTGTTGGGATTCTGTCATTTACAATTGAAATAAATCCTGCCTAATGCAGCATGTAGTATTTTCTTCATTTTTCAGTAAAGAAAATGGAGACATTAAGTCATTTGCTGAGCATCATTGATTTAGTTATTTTGACTAAATTATAGCAGCCACTCTGGTATGGGTGCCATTGATAGCAATCAATTGTTACATATTTACTGAGAATTACTACATAGGAAAATGCATGAGGACACTAAGTTATATCAAATATAAAATAATCTGACAGTTGATTCAAAAAGTATTTTCCTATATTCCAGAGTTTCAGGCAAATCATTAGGAATGCAAATGTAAATTGTATGCAACTCCAGACATTTTTAGGAATTTATAGTAAGGATTTTGTAATAAGTATTTCTGAATGTTTGTCATTTCTATCTTATAGTAAGAATGGGAGCTAATGTGTACTCCATCCTACTATACACCAGGCATTGTGTTTCACATATAATATCTTACTAATCACACTTGTTTTCATCCCCACAACCCTGTTTTCCCTCTTCTCCAATGTAGAAACTGGCCCTCAAAATGGTTAAGTAATTTCCTGTCGAGTTGCTAGTATTCGGAGGAGATGGGGCTGAGTCTAGGTATCCCTGACCCTGAAAACTTTAATACATCATAATATTTATATTTATGTTATTATGGGTTTGGATATATGGCAAATTTAAGGAAATTCTGTGTATTTTGGCAGCAAAACAAATAAATAGTTATAGATAAAATACAAATATGTCATATACCAAATATCTCTTATAGATACCAACTGAAATGTAAACTGGGATAAACTGCTTACTAACTTATCCTAGTTTTGCACAAATGTATTCTAAAAACTCTTAAGTATTTTAAATTCTGTTTTAAAATAGTTTTCTCAAATGTATGAAAGCCACATACAATAGATTAGTGCTAAAAAAAAGTAAACTGGAATTTCAATCATATATCAATGCAAAGCTAAGAATTAACATATACCAGGAGGTCTCCTTTCTTTTCTCCAGCATCTAATTACTCTAAATATATTAGCGCATATATTAGCATAATCGTTTCACATATTGCAGAGTACTCTTAAATACTCATAGAAAAGATGTACATACTATTTTATATCATTCAATCCATTGAATATTTCAATTAGCTAAACACAACATTAAAAGTATATGTTAGTGTGCATGTGCACACATATATTCCGGTGTTAGAAATGCATTGCCCCAGGTAACCTGAATATGCAGATTAGCCTTAATAAACACTAAGCTTTCAAGGGCTTGCTTGGTTTGCTTGTTCAGCTATTTTAACTCATTCATCTCCTTAAAAATCCTACAGAATGTTTTATTCAAATTTTCTTCAAATAAATTCCAAAGTTTATACTATGGGTCATGGGATATAATGAAATAGGAAGAGAGGGCAATTGTATTGAGCAATTATACAACCAAAAAAAAAAAAAAAAAAGTTTAAACATGACACAAGTTCAGCTCCAGATATATAGGCAAGAAAAGAAAGAAAGACCAAGCCACACGTATTAATGAGACACCAACATCCAATAACAACCTATTCTTTCATACTAGTTCAATCAACAAATTGGTACAGAAAATAATGTCACACACTTAGGAACACTTAATGTTTATAAACAAATTCAGTTACATATCTTTGAAAATTATCAGGTTTAATAGCTTAATTTGCTCTGATAATATTTGTTCTAATATTATCAGAGCAAATATTATCAGAGCAAATATGAGAGATTTGCAGAAGTTGAAAATAAAAACAGAATTAAATTGGAAAATATTAAAAAACATTATAGAACAAACTGTGTCAAATTACTTGATGCCCCAAAATAGAAGAAAAGGGTAATGAGGGATATTTAAGATAAACATAAATAAATATTAATATGCATATATTTATGTGTTGGAACATGAGATCTTTCCAAATAGTTGAGTATTTTTTTTAAAGATTTTATTTATTTATTTGACAGACAGAGATCACAAGTAGGCAGAGAGGCAGGCAGAGAGACAGGGGGAAGCAGGCTCCCTGCTGAGCAGAGCGCCAGATGCAGGGCTCGATCCCAGGACCCTGAGATCATGACCTGAGCAAAGGCAGAGGCCTTAACCCACTGAGCCACCGAGGTGCCCCTTGAGTTTGTATTTTAATAATAGTAAATACTAAATAATAAATACTAAATAGTAACTACTAAAAAAATAGTAGTGTTCACATTGTTAAAACATCTGTTAAATTCACCTTTAGTGTTGTTTACCAACTATTTCCAGCTCTGCATTCTCCAGACACAAATTAAGATGGCACGTCCTATATCCCTTGAGGTTGGAATGTGAGGAAGTTGTAAGTAGGGAAGGAAATTCATGTGATTGTTACAGCAAATGAATTATGAGGAGGACAGAGCATATAATAACTAATGAGACACTCTCCAGAGCTTTTTTTCCTTCTGCCTAGAACACTAGCAATTTTCAAGATGGAGCCACATTTTTTAGGATGCAGAATGCTGGGTCAAGCCTAGGTCAAAAGGATTGAAGAGATGTGGATTAGAACCCTGAGTAGAACTGCAGAGGACATGTCAATTGAGCAAAATCATTTTCATTATAATCTGTCATTAAAATTTGAGCCTTTCCTGTTAATGCAGCATAAATTATCCTATCTTGATTGATACAGAAGTGTAAAGTTTTGTTCTTTTCAAATACAGTAATAATTTATTTGGTGACATCCTGGTAATAAAAAAGTCAGGAAGACGTGTAATAGTTATTAATGTATTTCCAAGTACTAGTTTAATAACATAAGGTTGTCTCTCAAATTTTATCTCAGCATTTTAAAAGTAAACTGTAGAAATAAATGACAACATGAAGATACTCGAGGAAACTAAGCCAAGGATTCACCCTGCACTTAGACATAAATGGCTATACCCCAAGGACTTTGGCATACTTCAAAATACACCTATAATAGTAAAGCACCTAAGAGATAGAAAACACTAAAATGTGGCAACACTTAAGTTATCAGTAAATATATAGTCTCTATAAAATCAGATTTTGAAAATGCTTTTCTTAATAAAGGCACTTATCAGATTAACTGTTTTATAGCTCATGGCAAGATAACCCAGAGGGTTTCACAACAAAAGTGGTGCCAGAGGGGTGAGTAAAAGTTGAGATGTCCGTTAAAGATCTTTCAAGCGGGGATTACATAGGGTGAAAGGGATGGAACTGAAGCTAGCCAACTTGGATTTCCATCTCTAACTCTGAACGGGAAACTGGTACAGCTTTCAAAGCCCTGATATGGTCTGAATCCCATTCTTTCTGATCATCTCAGAACCTAACTTTCTCTAGGACATATTCACTCTCCTTTGTGCCCTGCACTTTCTCCTCCACTGGCTTCTTGAGAACTTCATTAGATTGCCCTACTCTTCTTTAACTAGAAGATAATCCTTCCTAAATTTTCTAATCAATATTCCTATCTACCTCTCTTCTTTACAGAATTCTTGTATTGCCCACCTTCCAATTTCTGATCATTTACTTTTTTGATCTCCATTTTTCAAACCTCAGTCATCTCTCTTCTTCCCCAAACACAATATAAACTGTTCTCACCTCCATAATGCTAAATTGAAGAGATGATTTCAAGAATTTCCACTCACTGAGCTTTCAACAATATTTGAGTGTTATCACCCGCTTTCTTTCAAAGCAAAGCATTCTCTGCCTTCACTTTTCCATAGTGATAGCACAAGGGTTTCTCTGTAAGGGGGCTTAGGAACAAAATTTTGATTGTAAACATCTGCTAGGAAATATGCATTGTAGCTGTATTTGCCTAATAATTTTTTATGTATTGAAAAGTATATTTCTGTATCAAAAGTAAGGTGAGGAACGTAGAACAATTGGCGTAGGGATGGTGCACTGCCAGAGCTTCCCTGACTCCTACCTCCTCTGACTTTCCTTCTGCATCTCTGATTACTTATTACAGTGTCCCTTCCAGACACTTCTTTATTTTATTTGTACCTTAAAGTTAGTATTCATCAAGACTTACCCTAGGCCGTTTGACCATTATGCCATTTGCCTTTCATCAGGTCCCATAAAAATTTAACTGAAATAAAGTAAATAAAATTCATTTGAGCTACTTTAGCATTCTCTGGAAGGGGAGTGATGGTTTAGCGGAATTATACAATGAACACCAATTCTGATGAACAGTAGGACAGGAATTGTTCCTGTTCCCTAAGGGCTGGTGCCAGTCACAGTAAAGCAGCAGCTGCCTAAATTCCTTCTACCTCTCCCTGTGCATTAACCTCATCCCCCTTGTACTCTTTGGGTAGGCTTGCTCTATTTTCTATTCCCACGCTACAAATATAGGTACCATGGAATGACTGCTTGATTTCCGGAATTTACATACAAGAATTCTAGTCACCAATACAGATTGGCTGGCTCCTGAAAGTCCCAACTCCATGCCCCAAGATGGAATCTTATTACATACATAGCTTCTTCTACCTACTAAAATTAGTCTGCTCTGATATTAAAACTGTCTTTCTTTCCTAATTTTAATATACTTGAGTTGCTTCCCAATAAAATTTTTCATAATTTAGCAATTATAATGTATTTCAACTTTTAAACATCTCACATATTTCATCCTGCATAATACCCTCTTACCATACTCGCACTTGCACAAAGAAAAATAAAAATATAGTATCCCTGTTGAAAGGTAACCTCAGCTAGGCCAGTTCCTGTTCTTGTAAGGAATTTTAGTCAAGAAAAAATATCTATTTTTGTGTGTGTCAGGCTGCTAGAACAAGTCAAAGGCAAAGAAACACTACGACCCAGTTTCGCCAAGTGCAGTCCACTGCTACAGTTGCTCACTACATTAGAAGTGGTCCCTCTGCTCCTGCAATTTAATAAAGATAGAAAAGATTGAATTTCCTAACTTCACCCAAACCAATTAATCAGCCAGCAAATTAAAGTCAACCGTGGACTGAAACCCTCAGTCACAGTTTGGACACTCTACCATTAGTTATATTATTGACAAAGAGAATCAGATTTATAGATAGCAGCAGGGCATTCAGACACTTTTGGAAATGAATATGATTCTTCATATTATTTTTCTCAGGTTCCCTGCTGTAGACTAATCCTCACACATCATTATTGAAGGGGAAAAAAAAAAAAAGCATAAGTGTTGCCATTTTAAGTCCACTTGCCAATACAGAATTTTAACTAATAAATTTTGTAGTTATAATATTGCAAACTTTGTTTTGTCAAAGTACCTTGCCTTGTTTAAAACCTCATGTTAGGAGGAAGGAGCAAGATGGCAGAGGAGTAAGAGGCAGAGATAGTGTCTGATCCCAGAAGTTCAGCTAGATAGTTATCAAACCACTCTAAACAACTACAAACTTAGCAGGAAATAGAAGAGAAGACGAACAGCACCTCTAGGAACAGAAAATCGACCACTTTCCGGAAGGTAGGACGTGCAGAAAAGTGAATCCAAAGCGATGCAAAGATAGACCGCGGGGGGAGGGGCCGGCTCCCGGCAGCCGCAGAGCAGCAGAGCACAAAATCGGAACTTTTAGAAATCTGCTCCACTGAGGGACATCACTCCAGAAGCTAAGCGGGGGGTGGAGCCCTCACGGGGACAGCGTGGTTTCAGGACCTGCGGGGTCACAGAAAGACCGGGGGTGTCTGAGGGTGGCAGAGCTCCCAGATATCAGAACGGGGAAGCCAACGGCAGAGACCGAGCCGAACAGTGAGCTACCAGCTCAGGCTTACCTTGAACCGTGATCCCGGCACAGTCAGGCAGCTGCTCTTCGAGCAGGGACCCCACAAGGGGAAGATCCGGAGAGACCCCCTCCTTCCCCCTCCGGGAGGAGTGGCGCGGTAGCTCGCGGCAGGAATCTGCCAGGTTTGGAGACTCCAAACGGCCGTGCGCCAGGGACAGAAACGCTTGGTCACAGGCCGGGTGAGCTCGGAGCGTGGCCGGAGACCAGGGAGACGGGAGGGACGGACTGCTTTTCTCTGAGGCGCACTGAGGAGTGGGGGCCCGAGCTCTCAGCTCCTCCGGGCCGGAGACAGGAAGGCCACCATTTTCACTCCCCTCCTCCAAAGCTGTACGGAAAGCATTCAGGGAACAAAAACTACAAGAGCGAACCTGAGCAGATTGCTTAGCCTAGCCCCTGGCAAGGGCGGTGCGATTCCGCCTCGGGCAAAGACATTTGAGAATCATGGCAACAGGCCCTTCCCCCAGAAGATCAACAAGAAAATCCAGCCAAGACCAAGTTCACCGATCAAAGAAAACGGCGGAACTACTGAGATAGGAAAAAGCAACACATAGAATTCATGGCTTTTTCTTCCCACGACCGTTTAGCTTTCAGAGTTAAATTCTTTAAATTTTATTTTTTTCTTACTGTATTTTTTTTATTTTATTTTGTTTATATTTTTATTTTTCCTCTTTCTTATT
>JAPYYM010000757.1:0-14314 GCA_028534135.1 Potos flavus
CACAATCGCCAAACTGTGGAAAGAGCCAAGATGCCCTTCAACAGATGAATGGATCAAGAAGATATGGTCCATATATACAATGGAATATTATGCCTCCATCAGAAAGGATGAATACCCAACTTTTATTTTAACATGGACTGGACTGGAAGAGATTATGTTGAGTGAAATAAGTCAAGCGGAGAAAGTCAATTATCATATGAGACCATATGTGGCGCATAAGGAGAAACATGGAGGACATTGTGAGAGGGAAGGGAGGGATGAATTGGAGGAAATCGGAGGGGTTAAGAACCATGAGAGACTGTGAACTCAGAACAAGGGACTGAGGGTTTTGGAGGGGAGGGAGTGGGGGGATGGGTGAGCCTGGTGGTGGGTATTGAGGAGGGCACATATTGCATGGAGCACTGGGTGTGGTACATAAATGGTGAATCTTGTAACACTGAAAAAATAAAATAAAAGTATTTGGAGAAAAAAAAAAAGTAATTTACCCAAATTCACAGTTAATAAGTGGTAGACCTGATACTTTAACCAGATGATCTGATTCCAGGATCCATGCTTCTAAAAATTATATCACAATGCCTCTCAAAAGTAATAGAAATACCAATTATTTCATTAATGGTTTATACCAGTGAAACAAACAGTGAATGGAGATAGAAAACTTTCTCTTAGAATCTCAGAGCCAGGTTACATGAGCACCAGCTGGACACTGGGAATTATGCATAAAATGTACAATCACTTTTCTGTATGTCTGAGAAAGGACTCAACCAGAAGGCTGGAACTCAGCAAGAACAATCAAGGGAAATCCCTGCATCCTGCTTATTGGAAAACACATAGTCTAGAGATATCTCTCTTACTGAGGATGAGTAGCATGAAGAAAATCAACTCAAGACATATAAGAAAAGTATTGAAAATCCAAGATAAAGGAAATAGGAGATTGAGAATATAGGAGTTTATTCTCTAGAGCAGGTGTGAACAAACTTTTTGTAAAGGTCCAGATGATAAATTTTTTAGGCTTTGCAGACCATACTGTTTCTGTCACAATTACACAACTCTGCAAAAAGACACAAAAGCAGTCATAGAAAATACGTAAATGAAAGAGGTGTGGCTGTGTCCCAATAAAGTTCTGCTTTCAGAAATAGACTAGAACTATATTTGGCCTATGTACTGTAGTTTGCCAAACCTTGCACTAAAGAAAAGGAAATTAAGAAATATAAACAATCAACAAACATTTGAAAAATATTCAATGTAGTAGGAATCCAAGAATTACAAATCTAAACAATGATGTAATCGTTTATCAACAAACAACTGACAAATATTTTTTAAGAAGTCATTGTTAGGGGCACCTGGGTGGCTCAGTGGGTTAAAGCCTCTGCCCTCGGCTCAGGTCATGATCTCAGGGTCCTGGGATTGAGCCCTGCATCAGTCTCTCTGTTAAGCAGGGAGCCTGCTTCCCCCTCTCTCTCTCTGCCTGCCTCTCTGCCTACTTGTGATCTCTCTCTCTCTCTCTGTCAAATAAATAAATAAAATCTTTAAAAGAAAAAAAAGAAGTTATTGTTAGAAGAGGTTCAGTGAGATGATTTTATATACTTCTGACAAGGGTGTGAATAGATGAAATCTAGCCTGAAATGAATCAGTTGTAGAAAATTATACACACACACACACACACGTGCATATATATATATATATATATATATATATATATATATACATATATATGTATAATATATACATGCATATTACATTAAATGAAATAAATCAGACAGAGAAAGACAAATATTGTATGATGGAATTAAAAAGCCAAACTCAGAATTAGAAAGTAGAATTAGCCAAACTCAGAAATAGAAAGTAGAAAGTAGAATGATGGTTGCCAGGGGCTGGAGATTAGGGTAATGGAAAGATGTGGTCACAGCGTACAAATTTCCAGTTATAAGATGAATGAGTTCTGGGGGTCTAATGCACAGTATGGTGACTAGTATTTTAATAATACTATTTTGTATACTTAACAGTTAATAAGTAAGTAGAACTTAAATATTTTCACCGAATCTTTTGTACAAAAAAGATAATTATGTGAGGTGATTGATATGTTAACTTATCTTATCTTGGCAATCATTTTGCAATATATATTTGTATCAAATTATCACATTGTATACCTTAAACTTACACAAGGTTACATGTGTGTGTATTATTATACATCTCAATTAAGCTGGAAAAATATATACATGCATTTATATGTGCCAATTTTATAAATATATATTTAAGACTGTATAAGATAAAGACAGCACATAAACCATAAAATGTTAATGGTGAGTTAGGATGTAGCATATGGGAAGGTACATCTTTATTTGAATTTTTCTACATAAATGTTTCACAACCAGAGAAAAATTATAAAATACAGAAGGAATATTGTATTCTTTTCGAGTCAGACTTGAACTGAATTTTCAGCTATATACTAGCTGATCTTAGTTAAATTACTTTATATCTCTGACCCTTAATTTTTTCACCTAAAAAAGTAGATATAATCACTATATATATATGTATACATATATATAATGTAGCATATATTAAAGTCTCAATAAATATTAGTTACACTTTTAGAAAGACATAAATTTGGGATTGCATGGAAAATGCTGAGAGACTGGGAAACTGGGAATTGATCATTGTAAAAGCTTTGAAAGTTGAAGAGAGACAGCTAAGAGATGATTTGTACATGGTGGGAGGGAGAAAAGAAGGGGAGAGAGATGGAGAATGAGAGAGGAGACAGAAGGGAGAGGGTTTGGGGAGAAAAAGGGACAGAGAGAGAAGAAGAAGGAGGGAGATTGAAACTGTTGCAGCGATATTTCTGTGAATGGTGGATATGGATGATTTTCCTAGTCAGGATTCTGATGACTGTAAAACAATTTCAGTTAGGAGTTGAGAGACAACTGGATGTAGGAAGAAACACCATGGTTTCTTTTCTGAACACAGGAGCTGAAAGAAAAGCCCTCTTTTAGAGGAAAGCTGGCAGAGAGGCCCTGGGGATTAGGGGCCAGGGCCAAAGTGGGGGCTCCACACAGCAGGAAGCTCAGATTGCGAATGTCCATACTTGATGAACAAGGTATGCCTAGGGAGGAAGGTCGCCATGGACTGCACCCCAGATTCTACCCCTGTGGGTTTGTTGCCTGAGAGTCCCACATTGCAGCAAAGCTCCTTCAACATAGCACAGAGTTGCAGTAGAAACATTTAGGGAAGTAAAGGAGGAGGAAGAGAGAAAATAAGAAATGAATACCAAAGAGATGAAGTGAGAAAAGGACTTGGCTCTCACAGTAGGTCTTCAGAGCAGAGGAATCCTCCACCTTGCTGCTGGGCAGGTCACCAGGGAATCTTCCATAGGTAAAAGAGCCAGACACCAAAGAGGCAAGGCGGGGCATCAGTAGCAGTTTGGCAAACATTTCCTCAAATATCCCTTGCTCTTCTCACCTTCAAGCACCACAAAAGTGTACCTTCACACCAGAAGCATTCTCCAAATGCTCTTTCTCTGTCTCTTTCTCACATTCCTACTCCTACCTTATACTCTACTAAACATGTGCACACATGTCAGCTCTTTTGGCTGACTCCTTATTTACACTTTTACCTTTGTGCATTGATGTCCCTATATCTGGGCTGTGACTCTTAGAACCCTATGTTGAAAGTGTCTATGTGGCACTCACTGCTCTGCAATGGCATTGCCTGTGTGCTGGTCAGTCTCACGCACTGAACTGTGGTGAGCAATTTGAGGACAGAGATGCTGTCTCATGGCTATTGTTTCTACATTCCTATCACAGCATCCAATACACAACTGTGGCTGGGCTTTTCTTACAGCCACTTTTCAGCATGTCTCCTTCATCACCACACCCAACAGAGCTCCTTTAGTTTAAGAGCCAATTTCTGGCACACAAGACAAAGTGATCTCAAGAATCCTGGAATGAGAAATGAAGAGGCACTGCAGGAAACAGAGACCTGTACACAATGGGGATGATAGATTCAGGCTATGGCAACAGACAGGATCAGGACTGCAAAACAATGGCATAATTTCAACCTCACTCACCTTCTGAACATCCTTCCATTATGTTTAATATTTTTGGCAATATTGTAAAGTATTTGCCAAAGACGGGCAGAGGTGAGTGGAGGAAATCAGTCTACCAGTCTCCGATTTGACTTTTCGTTATTGCTCTCTTACAATCTTAAACCTAAATCTGTAGTCTCTCTTTTCTTACCAATCAGTCAGCAACCCATTCTTGGTAGAACTGAAGACATGATTCCCTTGTTAATAAAGAAATCAGAATGACATTACTTACTTTATTTATTGAACATTCACTCTAAGCGATGCCCTATGCTAGGTGCTTTACATACATCTCACTTAGTCCTCAAAGAAACCTTTGAAATGAACATTATTGTCCAATTTTGCACATGAAGAAGCTGATGAAGGTTGAGTCATTTGCCCAAGGTCATATATTTAAAAAGTGTTTATAGTCAGAATTTGATACAACTCTTTCTGTCCTGTCCAAACTGTACTGCCAAGAATTGCAAATATAAAGGACTGAGTAGAGATCATTCAGCAGAAGTTGAGTTAAGAAAGACCCCAATCTCAAATTCTATGTTCAACTACGATGGTAAATGGCTTATCTAGAAGACCAGGGATTGGGCTGGACTAGTGATGAATGTGTGGCCTTTAAGAGACTTAGGCTGTAATGATAGCAATCACAGACCTCAAAAGCATGTTGGAAGTTGACCTCAATTAACACCACTGGGCAAACTCAGTTTAGCTGTAATATCATGTAACTTCTACACATCCTTAAAGCTCCAGGTTCTGTTTTCCAGGGTCATTGATGACAGTTTTGTTTTCAGAACAAACAGCTAGAGTGGGATAAGTATTCCCAGTGGATATTTAGTCTTTAGCAGTCTCTATGACCCACATTTTAAGCCCTAGAAGTAAACACAGTCCACTTGCCAAAAGGTCTGTCCATCATGTTGTTTCAGACAAAGATAAACCCAATTAGGTATAACCAAGAAAGTGAAGAAAGTTGCTGTGTGGAGGAAAATTCTGTACCATTAAAAAGGCATCAAGACAAATCTACTTTTCTACGGGTTTAAGAGTGCCAGGGTAACTGGATTAACTCTGACATCTGTGCTCAGATTTGAACCTCTGGTGGAAGAAAAGCTTACAGCTTAATTTTGCAAGACCCAGCATGGAATCTTTGTTGACCAGTAGGGAGATAGGGTATGAGAAAATTGGATTAGAGCTTCTAATATAAGAGCTTGAACAATCAAGAAGAAAATGCAGTTAAAAGCAGTTGTACCAGACAAGTCTTTCCTCTGTGTGATGTTTCAATTCCAGAAAAGATCACAAGCTGGATAACCAAACCATCACTGATCTGTTCCTTCCAGCAAGTGGCTGAATCTGAAAAGCTTTTGTGCTGGTAAATGTAAGGAATAAATCCCTTTTAAAGGCAATAGTTTTAAGCTCTTATTATTTCCACTTCTTTTAGAGAAAAAGGAGCAGCCATCTCCTAAAACTGTCCCATCTTTACTTGCTATTGACGTTCCTACCTCTATCTTCTATCTCACCACTCATTCAGTCAGCAACCACCTTCCCTTTTCCCATCCCAACTATACCTGAGCTGGTTTCAGTGGTGATGCCCTTCCCAATGTTCTCATAACCCCTATCATTTAACTCACCGCAATATATTAAAATTGTTTATATGTTTTCCCATATGACAATGTAAGCTCTTTGTCTTATCCATTTTTGTTGTATCTAGCACAGCGTCACACACATGGCAAGTTCTCAAGAAAGGTTTATTGAATGAATTCATGGATGGAAGAATGGATAGATGGATGGATGGATAGGTGGATAAATGAATAAATGATTGACCTACAGGATCTTCTGAAGGCTTGCTCTAGGAAGACATGTCTGTATGATCTTTCAGAACATTCCAGTTCCTCCTGTGTCCTTCTGATGAGTTACTTAATATCATTGAGGCTTAGATTTCTTATTTATAAAATGAAAGCAATGCTACCCATTTTATTAGGTTGTTGTGAAGCTCAGAGTAAGAAACTCATGCTGGATGCTGATCCATGAACCAGACACTGCTCCTCATCACTCTCTATATTTAATCTGTCTTCCACTGGCAGAAGTTGTCCAGGGTTACACTAGGACAGTAGCAACCATGCTATAATGAGGCAAAATGATAATGTGACTCCAAAAGCTCAGGAATTTTAGCATTCAGAGGATTTTTTTTATTGGGGCAGGAGAAGAACTATATCAAGTCCTCAATTCAGCTTACTTTACAATAGAAACCTTGTAAATTAGAGTATTTAAGAATAATGTCAAAACTTCCACTTCCCACAAATCAAAAAATAAATACTACGAAGAACCTTCCTGGCTTATGACATCTAAAAATGCTGGATAAAAGATGTTAAAATGCTTAAGTGAGTTGTCAGGAAAATAATGGAAATCATTAGAGTCTAAAAATATAAGAAAACAAATTTTCAGAGGTAACCACCCTGAAGCAATGGGACCCTGAAGACATTTACTTATTCCTGGGGGCCTGGAGTCTTCATTTTAATGGAAATCAAAGAGGGATAAAAATACAATGCCTAGGACCTGAACAGAATGAACACACACAAAAAATTCCTAAATAGGCCAGAACCTAGAAGTTGACATCTTTAATGCAAGAGTAAGCCAAAAAAGAAAATCTAGCCACAAAAGAACATAGTAAAGAAATTTTTTATCTCAATCTTGACTCTGAGTAGAGTCTAAAATTCCTATTCACAAGTGGTTCTCATGTGGGTTTAGAGCCAGAATCTAGAATTTACGCTACGTATGTGATCCCCAAATACCTAGCCTTAGAATTTAATTTTTCAAAAGATTTTATTTATTTATTTGACAGAGACACAGCAAGAGAGGGAACACAAGCAGGGGGAGTGGGAAAGGGAGAAGCAGGCTTCCTGCTGAACAGGGAGCCTGATGCAGGGCTCAGTCTCAAAACCCCAGGATCATGACCTGAGCCAAAGGCAGATGCTTAAGGACTGAGCCACCCACACGCCCCCTTGGAATTTAATTTAAAGTGACTCAAGATCACTAATTCCTTCCTAGGTAAATATGTATACCTTAAACCAAGGCCTCAAATATTTCCTCGGCTATTTATAAACTCACTAAAATATAAAAATACAGAACACAAGAGGAAACAAGTCATTCGAATAAGTAGAAATAACAAACAACAGGATTATAGTTACAAAAATGGCTGATATTGGAATTATCAATTAGGAAATATAAAATAGTTAGGTTTGATATAATTATTTTTACAAAAAGAATATCTCACATGAGATATAATAAGGTAGAAGAATGATGAAATATGATCAGGTAGATTTGAAAAAAGAACCAAATAGAACTTCCAGGTGAAAAAAAAACACGTAATAAATGGAACTAAAAACTCAGTAGATGGATATAGCATTAGATACAATGAAAGAGAGAATTAATGAACTGGAAGGAAGAACTGAAGATTTATTCAATGTGCAGAAGAGGGAAAAAGAAATTGAAAAAAAAATTAAATGGAAGTTAAGACATGGGGAGGAGATGTTAGCAGTAGACATTTTAGTCATGCTGTTACTGATACTCTGGGGTTTCTCTGAGAGGCTCCTGATCAGAGGTGCCAATGAAATATATAAGCTACTACACAAGTTGTTCTGGATGTTCCCAATGGATGAATAACATTTTTGAAAATGGACTTAGGCCTCTGAAGACTCTGGGTTCTCAAATTACACAGTTCAGCTTTGATTGGTTAATCTTGGAAGCTTAAGTGAAAATAAGAAAAATAATGGAACATTTTATTCTCTGGAACATATGGATTTCAAGGGCATCAAGAAGAGACCCAAATTAGACCCTGAACTTAAAAATGAAAGCATAGGTGCTCATTTCAATGCCTGTACCTCAAGAAAGTAGACCATTTTTTTCTATTTGCCAAGGAACTCTTTTAAGATTTGCCAATGGCTTTAGAAATTCTTGATATAATGAAAAACAGGACATTGGGAGAAACAGAGTCAAAGCCAAGAAGTTGTTTTTTATTATCTGCATGCCACAGCTTATCAAAATACTGCATTTGGATGGACAGTTCGGGGACCAATGGAAAACATCAAACGTAAGAATCATAAGGACTTAGTGACTATGTAATCACATATTATAAAGGGCCAAGAAGAGTCCCTACTGTAACTGGAGGAGTTTCCTATGATGAATAGCTTGAGTTAGCAAGGTTTTGTTTTTGTGACTTTTTGTCCACACACAAAGGAGAAATACTAACTGCCTCCTTACAAATTTACTGGAAGTAAGAATTGAATGAAGAGGGGCGCCTGGGTGGCTCAGTGGGTTAAGCCTCTGCCTTCAGCTCAGGTCATGATCCCAGGGTCCTGGGATCGAGCCCCGCATCGGGCTCTCTGCTCAGCAGGGAGCCTGCTTCCCCCTCTCTCTCTGCCTGCCTCTCTGCCTACTTGTGATCTCTGTCTGTCAAATGGATAAATAAAATCTTTAAAAAAAAAAAAAAAGAATTGAATGAAGAATGACAAGGTGGCTTTGGCACACCTTGCAAGAGCTGTTGAAACTGTTGGTTATGCATGTATATCCAAACACAATCTCTTTCATGGTTGTAAACACACTGATTGACAACTAGAATTGCCATTTCAGAGGAGGAATGAATTTATCTAGCAAGACAGCCAAGCTCATTTATCATGGCAACCTCTGTCCTAGCTTCCAGTCTTTCCATATTTCCTACACAGATATAGGATTGTGGGGAATCTATATGAGTTGTGAATCAGCCATTGTTGCAGACATGTTACATATTGTTCAAAACCAAAAGATGTGATTGTGGATTCGTATCACTGAAAATAAAGTTGCAGAAGTCAAAATTCTTCTAAAAACAAACATGTTGTTGCAACTCTATGGTTCAAGTCCAAATTAGAATGATATTGGTAGGTAAATGTTATATTATAATAGAAGAATTCCCATCCCCTGAGCTTGAAGCTGACCTCAATGCAAGGGTAAAGCAAAAGAAGAAAATCTGAACTCAACACTGCAGATGCTGAGACAGCTCAAGATGTGTGCACTGAATATATTTAGGATGAGAAACCAGCTATTGCTGCCATTAGTTTCACTGAGCAAGATTTTAACTGGATTTGCAGTAACCTATGCTGATTTTGTGATTTAAATGCTCTTAATCAAAATATTTTGAATATACTGGTAGTTATAAAACTACCAGAGATCTGCAAGTTTTAAGCTATTAAATCTTAAAGAAAAAAATAAAAATGAACATGTATATTTGAGAAAGAAGAAATGGAGACTATAATTAAGATATCTAACTTATATTAAATCAGAGTACAAGAAAGAATAGAGAAAATGTAGGAGCAATATTCAAAGAGATGTTGACAAAGAATTATTATGAATTTACAAAAGACAGAAATCCTCAGATTTAAGAAACCCAATGAATCTCAAGCAGAATAAATAAAAAGAAACACAAGGCAGATAGATACATTGTAATGACACTGCAGAACACCAAAAGAAGGAAGGAAAGGAAGGTAAGGAAGAAAGGGAGGGAGGGACGGAGGAGAGAGAAGAGAAGGGAAGGGAAAGGAAGAGAAGAGGAGAGGGGAGAAGAGAAGAGGAGAGAAGAGAAGAGAAAAGAAAGGGAAGGAGGGAGGAAAAAGAAAGAGAATCTTAAAAGCAGCTAGGGAAAAAAAAGATAACTGGCAAAGGCAAAGAAGCAAGTTAGATTGACATCTGATTTCCAAATAGCCACAATGAAAAATCTGAATATAAAGGAATTTTTTTAAGCAGAAAGGAAATAACCATCAAGAATGATATGACCATAGGGGTCCTGGGTGGCTCAGTCATTAAGCGTTCGTCTTCGGCTCAGGTCATGATCCCAGGGTCCTGGGATCGAGCCCCTCATCGGGCTCCCTGCTCGGTGGGAAGCCTGCTTCTCCCTCTCCCACTTTCCCCTGCTTGTGTTCCCTCTCTTGCTATATCTCTCTCTGTCAAATAAATAAATAAATAAATAAATAAATAAATAAATAAATAAATCTTAAAAAAAAAAAAAAGAATGCTATGACCATAGAAATTGTCTATCAAGAACAAGAATAAACTTAAAGCAATATTCAGAATATAAAAAAATAAAAAATATTCAGACCCTTTCAAAAAGAATTTCTAGAAGATGTACTCAAGAAAGATGAATGAGCCCCAGCGAATTCTGAGATGCAGGAAGATGTGATGAGCCGAGAAAATGTTAAATAAGTGGGTGAATTGTAATTTGAGAGGTTAATGACTAGAAGAACTAAAGTATTGGATAATTATAGCAAATACTCATAAGTGGGGAAGGGGTGATCAAAATTCAAGCATTTTAAGTTGTTTATATCACTTGAGAAAAGAATAAATGAATGAATTAACTTTAGACTTGCTAAATTAAAATGCATTCTGTAATTTACAGGGAATCATTTAAAAATAAAAATGGAGATATAATTTCCAATTAGTTGAGGGGAAAATTAAATGAGGAAAAAACCAAACTTAATCCAAAATAAAGTAATAAAAATAGAGAAAAAGGCATATAAAAAGATAAATAGAAAACACAACACAAATGGCAAAATAAATTCAAATACATCAGTAATCACAATAAATGTAAATGCATGAACTCTTTAGTTAAAAGTCAAAGACCATCAGACTGGATAAAGAAACAAATCCACCTATATGTTATTTACAAGAGACCCAATTAAAAGGGACGCAAAAAAGGTTCAGAGCAAAAGGATGAAAGGATATTATCATGCAAATATCAAATAAAAGTTAAGTTGACAGATAAAATCAACTTTAAGGCACAAAACATTATTAAAGACACAGAGTTACTACATAATTTTTTAAAAGTTAAACTTGTTAGCAAGGTGTAGAAACTATAAAATTAACACACCTAACACCATAGTGAGAAATTTTAATATATCAGAATTTATACAAAACAAGTTATCTGACTAATATATAATTATGTCAGAAGCTAATAACAAAAATATAATCAAATCTCTTTTGTATTTGAAATTTTAAAAACATGCTTCTAAATAACTTTATTCAAAGAAGAAATTAAAAGGAAAAATTTTAAATACCTAAAGTGAAAAGATAGTAAAACATGTGTGGTTTAGCCACAGCAATACTCGGAGGGAAATTTGGAAACTTAAATGTTTTTCTAAAAAAAAAAAGACCAAAAAGTTAACATTTAAGTATGTAACCTAGGAATGAAGTAATAGAAAAACAGAAAATATGTAAAGTAGAAAGCAGTAGTAAATATACAAGCTTAAGTTAATGAAATTTAAAAAAACAGAACATTATCAAAGCAAAAGTTGGCTTCTCCTAAACAGTAATAAATCAACAAAATTCTGAATAAATAGAAAAGAGAAAAAGAGAAGGAATGAATTAGCAATTTTTGAGATAATTAAGTGAACATTATTACTGATGCAGATCCTACATTTATTAAAGAAATAAAATAATTTTAATCTCTCCACGAAATCAAAATCAGTCCTCAAACATTTTAGTTGAGCATTCTACAAACATTCAAAGAACAGACAGTGCCCATCTTGCACAAACTCAGAGAACAAAAAGGAAGGAAAGAAGGAAGGAAGGAAGGAAGGAAGGAAGGAAGGAAGGAAGGAAGGAAGGAAGGAAAGAAGGAAGGAAGGAAGGAAATAAATACTATCCACATGGAGTGTCTAGATGGAGTAGACACACTGCCCCTTATTACTCCCACGAAATAGAGTTAAAACCACCAAACATTATATATAAAAGAAATATAAGACTGGAACTTTAGAGAGAAGGCAGACTGTCTAATGACCTCGTGACCCAAAGAATGGCACAGTGGTGAATGCCCTGGGTTTTATTTTTCCTCTTTATCTCACACTAGATGCTGGAGAAGCTGACAACCAGGAAGTTCCAATGGACACAGACAAAGAATGTCCTCTCAAAGTTTATAAGACTATTATAACTTGATACCAGAACCAGAAAAAAGATAGTATAAGACAGGTATAAAACAGATTTTTTTTCCTGGAATATAAATAAATCAATCTTGGAAATTAAAAGATGGAAGAAATAAAAAATAAAACATCTGAAAATAAAATTGAGAAAAAATTTCAAAAGACATAAAGGTGAAATATGAAAGAGAAGATAAGAAAAGATTAGAAAACCAAAGAGAATCAAAAGGATAAGAAATATTAGAGAATCAAAAGCATAGGTCTAATATCCTACAAATAGAAGTTTCAAAAGAGCAAACAGAGAACATAGAAGAAAAGAAAATATGAAATAAATAAAACAAGAAAGTCTCCTAGTACTAAAGAAAGAAGTTTCTGGATTGAAAAAACCCATTGAATATCCATTATGATAAAAGATTAGGCCACATCACATTATTGCCAAATACTATAACACCGAATTATGCTTACTGCTATATCCCCGGTGACTAGAACAAGTATCTGTGCTGTTTGTCTAGTATGTCAATTACATACAGGGCATCCGGAATTACAATGAGATAGGAACTTCTCAACATAGATCCAACTTCTGTGATTTTTTTTTTTTTTTTTTTTTTGTAGTGGGATAGTTCAAAGAAACGAAAAATAAGATGTGGCTCTTTTAACTCTGGATGGAGAAAGATATGTTCTATCAAGTTCTTTACCATGTCTATAAAGATGACCCTCTGTTTCTTCCAAGCTAGTATGTATTCTAGAATGCACTGTATGCTCTTTTCCATTCTATGAACATCAGGAAATAGAGAAGAAGGGTAGAGATTCCCCAATCTATTTAATTAAAACCTATGCACTGTTTCCGGTTCCAGGACAAAATGGAGTAGACACATGTCCCCCATTACTCCCACTAAATAGAGTTAAAACCACATTATATATAAAAGGAATATAAGAAGATTTGAACTTTAGAGAGAAGGCAGACTGTCTAATGACCTCATGACCCAAAGAATGGCACAGTGGTGAATGCCTTGGGTTTTATTTTTCCTCTTTATCTCAGACTGGATGCTAGAGAAGCTGACAATCAGGAAGTGCCAGTGGACACAGACAAAGAATGTCCTCTCAAAGTCTATTCTCTCTACAAAGGACCAGGAAAGGAACAACCTAGCAAGACAATAAACTTTTAGACAGTAACTACCATACTCTAGGGAAACACCTTGGAAAAAAATGTGGTCTCCCAGCCAACTTGTACCAGTGAAGGCCTGGTAAGGAGTCTGATCTCCTACCCCCACCCAGCAGTAATGAGATACCATGCCTCCAGTGTCCACAGAAGCCAAGAGGAAAACCTGGTCTTCTCCCCATCAGATAGCAGTGAGACAGTGCCCACTTTCCTCTACCAGCACTGTATTAAAGGCACCCCGTTAAAACAGGAGACTCAAATAAGATTGACTCTAATAACATAATATTCAAAATATCCAAGATACAATAAAAAAAAAAAAAGCCCTACTTAGTATACTAAAAACCAGAGGAGGAAAAACCTAGGAAAATTTCAACTTGAATGAGAAAATACAATCAGTAGATGCCAACACAAAAATGACATAATTATTGCCATTATCTGACAAAGATTTTATTTTTAAAAAATATTTTATTTATTTATTTGACAGAGAGAGACACAACGAGAAAGGGAACAAAAGCAGGGGGAGTGGAAGAGGGAGAAGCAGGCTTCCCCCCGAGCCATGAGCCTGATACAGGGCTCGATCCCAGGACCCTGGGATCATGACCTGAGCTGAAGGCAGATGTTTAACGACTGAGCCACTCAGGCATCCCCTGACAAAGATTTTAAAGCAGCTATCACAAAAATGCTTCAACAAACAATTACAAACATACTTGAAACAAATGAAAAATAGAAAAAAAAATCAGTAAAGAAATAAAAAATATTTTTAAAAAATCAAATAGAAACAGAAGGAAAACTTCCAGACTCTTTCTATGAAGTCAGCATCACCCTGATCCCCAAACGAGGCAAAGACCCCATCAAAAAGGAGAATTTCAGACCAATATCCCTGATGAATATGGATGCCAAGATTCTCAACAAGGTCTTAGCTAATAGGATCCAACAGCACATTAAAAAGATTATTCATCATGACCAGGTGGGATTTATCCCTGGGATGCATGGGTGGTTCAACATTCGCAAATCAATCAATGTGATAGAACAAATCAATAAGAGAAGAGAGAAGAACCACATGGTTCTCTCAATTGATGCAGAAAAAGCATTTGACAGGGACACCTGGGTGGCTCAGTTGGTTAAGCAGCTGCCTTTGGCTCAGGTCATGATCCC
>JAPYYM010000758.1:0-14313 GCA_028534135.1 Potos flavus
TGCTTACCCAACTGGACCACCCAGGCACCCCAATGTTGTATACTTTTAACAACTATTCTATACTCAAACCTACTTTAGAGAAACCATGTACCTACCCTTTGAGGAGCATAAACAGAATATGAGGATGAGCGCTAATGTACTCCACAGTAGGACTCCGAGTACCTATCTGTCTTCTCAGGATGTTGTTAAATATCTGGGTCACATCTTTTTTTCCCTGTTAAAGAAACAAGCAACCATTAAATTGTACAACTGAAATAGGTAAATTATATGGAGTCTAAGTTGTATTTCAAAAGCTGTTTACACATAAACACACGCAAAGAGAAACAGCACTGTTCTTTGTAATACCCCAAAACATTAATTTATTCTTTTTTTTAGTGATTCAACATTTATATACAGTATAAAATGATCCCCATAAGTCTAGTTACCATCTCTTACCATAAAAAGTTAATACAGTATCATTATCTATATTCTGTGTGCTATATATTACATCCCCATGACCTATTTATTTATTTTTTAAATTTATTCTTGTCATATATCTTTAGTCAGCTGTACTTCCAAACATTTAAACAGAGTCTACAAACGGATGCAGCTCTTTTCCATTGGATTTGTACTGTGGTTAATTTGAACAATTAGAAGTCTATTTCTCACAGTTGTAAAGGAGGGAGGAGGAGAGGGAGAAATGGCACAGAAGAATTTAAAATAGTGAATATGATACAATTGAATTCCTTATGCTTTTTTACCTTTTAGCTTTATATAAGAAGAAAATTATGATTAACATTTTTAAATCGTCTTAAATAAGGAGGGAACATGGATGAAGAAAATAAAAGATTTTAGCAAATGGAGGTTAGAATTAAATTCTTCAATGCCTTCCTTTTGCTTAGAAAAAGGTCTAACACCCTCCATGACCTGGTCCTTGCTTACCTCTCCAGCCACATCTCACTTTCCAATTCCTACTTCAAGTTCTATTAATAACAACTGACTGTACTACATAAAGGTATACACAACTTTCATTTCTATACCTTTGTTCCTGTTCTGTTCGCCCTGAATGCTTTTCCTTCCTTTCTTTTTGTAGCTAAGTCTTAGTCATCCTGTAACAGGGGCACAGGGGTGCCAAGAGCATCTGACTCCAGGGTTCCCAAAAAGACCAGGTTCAGCCACTCACCACTGACAAAATCCAAGGGCAGAGATATGAGTGGTGGTGAAACAAGAAAGGAATTTATTTCAGTGAGGCCAACACCGGGAAGACAGTGGACTAGTGTCTCAAAGACTATTTCCAAAGTGCTGAAAATACTTCTGGGTTTATATAAGGAAAATGTGGGACAAAGTTTGGTGGGTACATGTAGGCAAGCAGTAAAGATCATTGTCTTGGGGCAATCACGTGCAGTCTTGCTGAAGTCAGGGTAGACCTTTTTGCTTGAGGGGGTAGTTTCAGTTCCTATCATGGGATGACTTGCCTGGAGGGGTCTTTTGTCTGAGTTAAGAGATAAGCTGGAAAGAAGAACTTAATTAGAAAGTACAGACCGGTCAAAATGGAGGTCATTGAAGTCCTCTTTCAATACTACAGATTCAGTTCAGAAGTATTCACGTCTAGGATAACTACCCCTCTCTGTATGTCAACATCATCTTTGCCTACGTAGACCAGTACCTCCTCTTCCTGGTCTACGCCTACCTCCATCTCTACCACGGGCATAGCAGCTAACATTAAGTGCTTACTCTGTGCCAGGCACTTACACTAAGAACTTTACATGTATTTTCCAATCCTCCTAACAACCTTGTAATGTACATTCTGTAAGTAAGGAAATTAAGGACTAGCGAGGTTACCTTATACAGGTGGGATGTGGGAGAGCCAGGACTCCATCCAAAACTGATGGAATCCAGACTCTGGGTTCTTAGCCATCATACTAAACTGATTCCAACACCAAACACAGTTTACTGAAATGAATTTTGTCTCTAACTCCCTCATCACATTGATAGCTCCCAAGGACAAGCCATATTTCAATGCCCGTAGTAGGGCCCAATATATAGTAGGCATTCAATATTTATTGGACTGATTTATTAGTTTAGAGGCATAGTCATCCATAAACCCTTTATCACAAATCTAGACCACTGAATCTCACGTACCTATTAATGTGGCACTTTTTTAATACCAAAAGAAGCAGGACCCAAAATAAAAAGACACTAAGATTATTCAATTAATTACTCAATCTTAAAGCTACTAGCCATATTAAATATGGACTAAGTACTGATTAAGAATACTAATTAATATATAGAAAAATATTCTTAAAGGATTCACTTTATCAACAATTGGCTTGAAATGGATCACAGACTTAAATGTAAAACATAAAACTATAAAACTTCTAGAAAAAAACAGAGGAAAATCCTCAGGATCTAGAGTTAGGCAAATAATTCTTAAACTTGACACTAAGAGCACAATCTAGAAAACAAAAACTAATAAATTGGACTTCAACAAAATTCAGCACTTTTGTAAGAGATCTTGTTAATAGGATGAGAAGACAAGTTACAGACAGGGAGAAAATACTTCAAACCATATATATGACAAAAAACTAGTGCTAGAATATGTAAAGAAGCCTCTGAACTTAGTAGTATAAAATACAAACCAATTAGAAAATGGGCAAAAGACACGAAGAGACATTTCACCAAAGCGGATCTACAGATGGCTACAAGCACAAAAAAGATGTTCAACATAATTAACCATTAGGGAAATGCAAATTAAGATCACCAGGAGAGATTACTACATATGCCTATCAAAATTACTAAAATAAATAATGACAGCACCAAATGCTGACAAAAATGCAAAGAAACTACACTTGTAGTTGGTGGAGCTCTAGCATATATAGTTAATCTGGAAAACAATTTGGCAATTTCTTAAAAAACTTAACACGTGGGGCACCTAGGTGACTCAGTCATTTGAGCATCCAAGTCTTGATTTTGGGTCAGGTCATGATCTCAAAGTCCTGGGATCAGGCCCCTCATCAGGCTCTGTGTTGGGTGTAAAGCTCGCTTGAGGGTTTTCTCTCTCTGCCCCTCCCCCTGCCCTCTCTCTCTCTGAAGTAAATAAATAAATCTTTAAAAAAATAAAATAAAGGGGGCGCCCAGGTGGCTCAGTTGTTGGGCATCTGTCTTCGGCTCAGGTCATGATCCCAGGGTCCTGAGATCGAGCCCCACATCGGGCTCCCTGCTCATTGGGAGGCCTGCTTCTCCCTCTCCCACTCCCCTTGCTTGTGTTCCCTCTCTCGCTGTGTCTCTCTCTGTCAAATGAATGAATAGAATCTTAAAAAAATAATATTAATAAAATAAAATAAGGGGCACCTGGGGTGGCTCAGGTCATGATCTCAGGGTCCTGAGATGGAGCCCTGAGTTGGGCTCCCTGCTCAGTGGGAAGCCTGCTTCTCCCTCTCCCTCTGCCTGCCACTCCCCCTGCTTGTGCTCATTCTCTCTCTGATAAATAAATAATATCTTAAAAAATAATAATAATAAAATAAAAACTTAACATGGAACTACTATACTAGCAGTTGCACTCCTGGTATTTATCACAGGGAAATGAAACCTGGCCATGAATGTTCGTAGTGGCTTTATTCATAATAATCAAAAGCAAGAAACAACCTAGGAATCTTTCCACAGGTAAATGGTTAAACAAACTGTGCTACGTACCCATACCAGGGACTCAGCAATAAAAAGGAATGAACTTTGATACATGCAACAACCTGGATGAATCTTAAGGAATTATGCTGAGTGAAAAATGCCAGCAACAAAAGGTTACACAACCTAGGTGTCCATCAACAGACAAATGGATAAGGAAAATGTGGTATATTTATACCATGAAATATTACACAGCCATAAAAAAGGATAAAATTGTTTGAGACATGGATGAAAATAAAGAATATTATGCTAAGTGAAATAAGTCAGACTGAGAAAGACAAATACTACATGATTTTACTCATATGTGGAATCTAAAAAAAAAAAACAACCAAAACTCACAAATGAATAAGCAAATAAAATGGAGAATTAGATCTATACATGCATAGAACAAACTGATGGTTGCCAGAGGGGAGAAAAGGGGAGTAAAAAAAGGGAAAAAAAAAGGAGTAAAAAAAGGAGTAGGAGATACAGGCTTCCAGTTATGGAATAAATAAGTCAAGACAGCTTAATGAGTCTAGTCACTGAGATTGTAATAGTGACATATGGTGACAGATGGTAGCTACACTTGCAGTGAGCATAGCATAATGTATGAACTTATGGAATCACTATGTTGTACACTTGTACAGTCATGTAACATTGTGTGTCAACTCAAATAAAAAAATTAAAAAGATTACACATTATATGGTTCCATTTACATTCGGATTACAGAATGGAGAATCGATTCCTGGTTACTAGAGGCCGAGGACCGGGTAAGAGGTGAGCAGCTATAAAAGGGCAAGAGGAGGCATCTTTGTAGTGATGAAGATTTTCTATATCTTCACCTTATCAATATCGATATCCCGGTGCTATGGTTTTGCAGGATATTGCCATCAGGGAAAGTGGGCAAGGTACATGAGATCTCTCTGTATTACTTATTATTGATTTTCTGGTTGGAGCAAACTAGAGGAAGAAAGCAGGAGAGGTGCCCTCTAGCTCTTTTGGAAAGACTGAAGCCGGCAACTAGATGCATGCTAATTCAAAGCTAGAACCTCAGACAGTTGCTTGTAAAGTACACATCAAACCCGTTCCAGGGAAAGACAGGGAGTTGGGTGTTTTTGTCGTGCTTCCTCTGTGCTAGCTTGGGGGAGGTGGAGATAGTTGCAACAAGTGCTCTTGCACCCATGAACAACTGCTCCTTTGTTTGCTGTAGTCCTGTGGGACTCATGAATGCGAGGCCTGTTAGCTTTCATACATAGGTGACTTGGGGGACCATCCCTCAGTTGGCAGCCTTAAAAGTTGGGCCACCAGATGTGTGGTCCAAACCCTTTGCTCCTCACAGAGAAGCTGGGCGTTGAGGTTCCCCCCCAACTATAGGGTGCTATGCCAGGGGGTGGGGTTTATGGCCAGTGTGTCTCAGCCTTTCCTACCCATTCTGATGTGGGTATTTTCTCAGTTGCTCAACGAATAGGACTCACTTAGCTCATTTCTAGATTTCTCTCAGAGGGAATTCCTGCATGTGTAACTGTACATTCTGTTTGTCCATAGGAGGAGGGAAATTCAGGAGCCTCCTATGTTGCCATCTAAGTCCAGAGTCCCAGAATTTTTTTAAATGTTACGTAAAATTCAATGCTGGTTCTCATATATTGCTCACTGATGTCCTAGAATCTCAAATTGGGAAATCTAGCCTGAGACAATAATCCTAAATAACAATCTTAAATACAGAAGAAGTGTTTCAGACACAGAGACTTTTTTTGTGAGAGAGAGAGAATGAGTGTGTGTGTGAGAGAGAGAAGGGAAGGGGGCTGCAATAGGGGGAGGGGCAGAGGGAGAAGGAGAGAGAGAATCCTAAGAAGGCTCCATGCCCAGCATGGAGCCTGATGTGGGTCTTGATCTTACAATTCTGAGATCATGATCTGAGCCGAAATCAAGAGAAAGAGTTAGAAATAATCAATATGTCCAGAATTAGGCACAGTTACATAAATTATGGTATATGTAACTGGCAGAAATAAGAACATCCAAATGTTGGCAATGATTAAATACAAGAAAAATCTATGGCTAGCCACTGCTTTCACTTTATTCCATGGAGTGAAACAGAAAAAGGTAGAAATAAGGGAGAAAGACAGAGAAGAATTAAGAAGAAAGGAAGGAAAGGGAGCCAGGGAAGAAGAAAAAAGATTTTTTAAAAAGGGGAGAGAGATTTAAAAAACAAACAAAAAAACAGACACATGGGAAAGTGAATTTTATCTTCTTTCAAGAAAAATACACAATATATAATCCAAACTTTTTCAGAAAATTAGGAGCTGAGTCTTCAATTTAAAAGGATTCTTAGGATCAGTTGCTCTCATTTTATTTATTTATTTATTTTTCTTGATATAATTTTATTTTATTTAAAAAAATTTTTTTATTAACATATAATGTATTATTTGCCCCAGGGTACATGTCTGTGAATCATCAGGCTTACACATTTCACAGCACTTACCATAGCACATACCCTTCCCAATGTCCATAACCTGGAGTTGCTCTCATTTTAAAATACTAAAAATGTTCATACTACTTCATACGAAATGAATTTCATTTACACAGATGTTAAACAATATACTTGTATAAGAGGTATAGCTGTAAATATAAATAAAATTTAAAATGAAAGAAGTCATCTGTTCTGTTCAAATTTCTCTAGACTCTATAGTAATCCTGCACAACATCAATCCTCTTTGAAAAGTCATAAGAGCATGTTTTTCATACTTCCCAGTGAAATGCCACAAGAACATTTCCATACAGCATTCCAGTGAACAGTAGAATTGAAGCTCCACAGAACTCTATCCAACTTTTACACAGAGGAAAACATTCTTCTGGTTCATTAGCAAATAATGTGCAAAGGCAAAGGAAGCCCCCTGTGGATAACAAAAACAAGCTCGGGTACCAGGAATAGCTTCTCAAATCAGAGGAAAGGATCAGAATGGAAAGGATTAGAGAAAACTTAAACAGGTACCAGATGAGTAATGATGGTCCTTCCATAATACAGAACCTTGCACTTATCCATTCATTACACTATACTTAACTGGAGTAAAACCTTAACTATTTCAAAACCCATCTTCAGCAACCCTCAGACTGTTAGATTTCAAGTCTGGATCTAGAAGTGGCCAGAAAAAAAAGAAAAATTTTGATGGTAATGAAGCAACATCTAGAAATGACCCAAAATGCCTGAAATTAGCCAGTAATTCTAAGATTACATATACTGTAACCGAGCAGATGCCAAACCTAAAGAAACACTTGCATTACGCTGACAAATTCAAAAAGGTCAGCCCTAACATGAGACAGTCAATGATTATCTGCAGAATGAATGATACATATGGAGGTATCAACTGGAATTAAATAAGGAAAGAGAAAAAGAAGAAAGAAGCAGTGAACAGCAGGCACAGCAATTAGAAGTAACTGCTGATAAAGAAAGAACATCCTTTACTGATAATAGAAGTGAGAGAAGGCAGGGACACCTGGTGGCTCAGTCGGTTAAGCGTCTGCCTCTGGCTCAGGTCCTGGGACAGAGTCGCACATCGAGTCCCACAATGGACTCTTTGCTCGGTGGGGAGCCTGCTGCTCCCCTGCTTGTGCTCTCTCTCTCTTTCTGACAAATAAGTAAATAAAATCTAAAAAAAAAAAAAAAAAGTGAGAGAAGGCAAATAAGGGAGTAAAAGAGAAACATTGCAAAAGAAACACCCATTTTAAAATTGCAGCCATTGACTTGTATACGGGATATATAAAGCATTCTCAAAATTCAACAACCAAATAAAAAGAGGGCAAAAGACCTATATGGACAGTTCACAAAAGAAGAGATATGGTGGCAAATAAACACACAAAAAGATGTTCAACATCATTAGTCATTAAGGGAATGCAAATTAAAACCACTATATACCACTGACACTTGAGTGGCTAAAACTTAAAAAAAAAAAAAAAAAAAAAGCTAAAAGCAAACAGAAAACCCCAACACTACCCAACAATCCTATTCCTAGGTTTTTCACAAGTGAAATGAAAACCTACATCTGCACACACAAACTGTACATAAGTGGTTATAGAGGTTTTATTTGTAACTGCTCAAACCTGGAAATTCCCCAAATATCCGCTGCCTGGGGAATGGATAAATGGTCTGGGTACATCCATGCAGTGGAATACCACTCAGCAATAAAAAGGAACAAACTCCTGATACACAGCAACGAGATAAGCCAGACTCAGAAGGCTACATTTTGCATGATGCCATTTCCCCTTTTGTTAAGGCAAATTATACAAGGACAGAAGATAGATCAGCGGTTGCCAGAGGCTGAGGGTAGGAAAAAGAGCTGATTACAATGAGGCATGGGAAAGTTTTGGGGGTGATGGAATTGTTCTATATCACAGAACAGTGTATTAAAAAGAGAGAATATTACTGTTAGTAAATTACACCTTAATTTTTAAAAAATGAAACATAATTATAGCCATTGAAGTCATGGACATCTCTCTTCTGCTCCTGTATGTGTTGGCTTGGGGGAGAGGGGTGGGGAGAGCTGTGGGTAGGGCAAATATTTGTGCTGAATTTCAGTAGCAGAACTAGATAGGCAGAGCCATGTGCAAGGGGTTAGGGGTAGGGAGTGTTCAGTGCATGGATGAGTGCTTTTGCAGGGGACCAAAATTCAAACTAAACTAATTTACAGATACTGGGAAAGTTTCAGAGAACCCAAGCACAGGCTAGCTCAGAATTAGTTGCTCTCAAATTTTTTCAGTATAATTATATTTACACATGACAAGAATTCTGACGCAGAGCTCCTTGCAAACCTCCTGGCCCTCTCTATCTCTCTCCTCATCTTCATTCTTCTTTCTGTCTTTTCTGTAGGCGGGCTTCTCTACTTTTTTATTTACATGGTAGGAAACCTGACCACTGATGCAGTTAGAGACTGATGCTCCTAGTTAGAGACTGAGATTCTATCTTAGTTTTAGTTCCAGAATCCTGCAGAGTACTCTGGCCTTGCCTTGATCAGATGTCCACTACTCATCCACCCTGTGTATTGGGCAGGGTGTCATGCTGCACAAAAAGGTTGCTCCCACCGTAACTCCGTGGGTGGGGAAGGAGGGACCATTCCCCAGAAAGCAGAGGGGATAAAACATTTTGTACATTATACAATGGCGTAAGCAGTCTTTATCTTTATGGCAGGTTACATTCCTTAAGAAGTATGGTAAGGTCAAACTAAAATGGTCATTGTCTTAATTTTTATAGGGGGAATACAACCAATTAACATGTTACGCTTCTGATGAAGGGCCTGATGCCAAATACCATTTTAAATCATCCAAAAATTATGTACCCTTATAGGACAAATGTTTCTGAAGTTTATATTCATTAGCTTAAGATGACGAGAGGGTCATGGTAACATAAAATTCCATGTATTATGCTATAGTACCTCCTCACCTGTAATTGTAAATTCTGTAACTTAATTTGTCTAATGACGGGTGCAAAATATATGAACAACCAAACGGACTCAAGACCAACTAGAATCAACGCCCTACATACATAGTAAGCATTTCAAATTGTTAAATGCATGCAGCATAGTCAAAGCTTATGTGTTAAGGCTTTATGATTTTTCATTTTTATGGTAATAAAACCAGAGGTGAACGACCACTTTAAAGAGGGCCAATGAACAGAAAAGGATTTTTAAAAAGGGACAGGAATTTTCAAAAATTTAAGACCATAAAATGGGTAAATGAGAAGCTGATACTGGAGTACTTATTTTGTTGACTTTTTTTTTAATGTAGCAAGAAATAATAATTAGAGATTAAATTATCACAGCAGAAAGTTTCTGCTTCTTTGGACTGCTTTCTAATTCAGCCTGAACAGATGACTTTGCATCCACCCTAGTTTTGCAAGGCACACCTGCCCTTAAAATGAATGCATCAATAAATTTATCCTTTGATCTCTTATCACATTGTGTTTCAAAACATCAGAGTCTGAAGCTGTGTCTTGAATAGTGGCCAAACCTCAAAGAACATAGCTCTGAGTTTGATCCTGAGCCCATAAAATCTGAAGACTTGCACTCTCAGCCACAAGTCTTTTTTCTTTTTTAACTTCATAAAAATATGCAGAAGTGGTTCTTTCTGTCAGCAATTTTAAGGTTTAAAGGATTAGATTAAAAATTTATGGCTATAAAGTAGTGAGGTTTTCTTTTTAAACAATTTTAACTCAAAGGCCTGCCTCCTCACTAGCCCTTATTCCTGTGACGGTAGGATCCTCTAGTACTTTCCCCATCCTCATGGGTCACTTTGCTTTGGATTCCTGAAGGAGAAATGGGTTCGTCACACAGACTCCCAAGGCAGTTCCTGCTACCCAATCTAAGCCACTGTCATGGCCACCATCATGGCTGTCAGCTCTGGATCCCAAACCCCTGCTCTAAGCTCCTCTCAAGCCCATTCATGGTCTTGCCTCCTGCCACTAGTTATTTCCTCAGCACTCTGTTTATCCCAAGTACAGAAAACTGCCCCTTCTCCTTCACTCAACATATGCTATTAGTACATAGTTCTTTTATCAAAGGTTCAAGGTTAACAAAGAGTAATTATAGTACAGTGCAGAAACAATCTCATTTTGAATTCTACGTATTATCATTAAAGGCTTATCAGTATTCCTCTTTTTTAAAAAGATTTATTTATTCATTTAAGAGAGAGAGAGATAGTGTAAGCAGGGGGAGGGGCAGAGGAAGAGGGAGACGAGCAGACTCTTGATCCCAGGATCTCAGCTGAGATCATGACCTGAGCCAAAATCAAGAGTCTGTCTCTCAACTGACTAAGCCATCCAAGCACTCGGTCCATCAGCATTCCTGATCATCTTTCTCCTTAAGCCCCTTCCCCTGTCATGGTTCTGGAGACTCTTTCCCTCACTCCAAAACTTTCTCCTATTTCCTATTCCTATTGATCTTAGCCAAAGAGAGGGCATTCTCCAATTTCTGTTGCTTTACTTTGCAAAGGAAATCTAAACTCTTCTCTTTCAGTCTTTTCCTTCCAGACATTGCTTAGAGACCTAACCTTCCACAACTAACAGAAAAGCCCATCTAGGTGTCTTTTAAACAAAAATTCACTTTTCTCTGTAAGGAATACTCCATTCTTTTAGGTTATCTGGCAAAAGCTACAGTCCAACCCTAAATAATACTTTTTTTCTGCCTGTTATAAACATATACCAGAAATTTTACAGTCAAATAACTGTTGTACTCTTCAACAAACCCCCAGAGGTGGCTATTCAAGTGACTATTCAGTCATGCACTTACTAGAATGATTATCACCACTCTTGAATTATCTTCTAAACTATTTACTAATTCCTCAAGAAAAGTGGCTTATTGCTATGTTCAGAACATCTTCCTTTGGTCTAATTTCCTTACCTCTGCTTCAATCTCTCATTCTCATGCATTCATTCATTCACTCAACCAACCAGTGTACACGGCACTAGCTGTGGGAACGGGATCCTAGTACTCAAGATACTTTCAATCCAGAAGGGGCTGTACCAGTTCTACTTTTGAACCAAGACATAAGAAGGGCAGAGTTCTGTGAGATTAGACTGTGCTCTAAAGTTAGGACAAATTTGATCAAGTTGTCATTATCTTATATGGGTACTTTAGGCTTGAGATGCAAAGTTGCTGCTTGCAGGCTAACCATTAGGACCTCCAGTTGGTTAAGTGTCTGCTTTTGGCTCAGGTCATGATCCCAGGGTCCTGGGATTGAATCCTGTATCGGGTCCTAGGATTGAATCCTGTGTCAGCTCCTTGGTCAGCAAGGAGCCTGCTTCTCCCTCTGCTTGCCACTCCCCCGCTTGTGTTCTCTGACAAAAAACAAACAAAAAAACCTCCTCTTTAATAAATTTATTTATTCTCAGTATCCATGTAAAATAAGGGAAACTTGTATAACTATTTCTTATTGTTCCTCTTTTGTTATCTAAGCCAGTGTTAAGCAAAGTTGTAAGGTACCCAAAGTCTGTCTTGATATACTCCTATTCCCTAATTCTTGGATAGCACCTTGAACCTACACTACTCTGTGGCTGCTCAAGACTTCCTTAGTTCCCTGGGCCTGATGACATCTCATGCCTGACTCACTCTTCAAAATATAACCATCCTTGGTCATATTCCTTCCAGCATCCAATAGCAAATTGGGCTAATCTCATAAACCAACTCAAGCTAACATATTAATTAATGATAATAATCACTTAATACATTTCTGCTTTCAGGGAAATGTGTAAAACAATAGGAGATGTATAGAAATTTAATACCATAATCCAACAATAGGGAGTATTTTTCCCATTTATGGTCACTGACCAACTGAATCTAAAATTAAAGTAGTAAAGAAAAAAAAGTCAAAGGTTATAACAAAAATAAACCAGTTTACATTTAATGTTAGTTTGAGAAAGAGAGGAAAATGAGAATAAGTATATTTTGACATTTGTGTATAGTCTATGCACGTATTTATTGTTCTTATATAACATATATAATACATATATTCAGTTTAATATTTAAAACAGTGCTGTAAGTTCATACTTCTCCTATTTTAGAGATGACAAAAGTTGGTCTTAAAGAGGTTACATTACTATCAAATAGCCCAGCAGGAACTCTAAACAATTCTAATCCCAAGTATTTTTCCACTATGCACAACTCCTCTAAGTGTTCATTATCTCACTTGAAACTGAATAGAAAAACCATGAAAATACACAGATGCAATGATAAAACTACACTTCTCCCACATATGGCCAGTTTAAAAAGTGAGGAATAAGATGGGGAGGGAGAGTGAGCAAGCCAGGCAAGAGGAAAAAATAGACAGATTACTGAGTAGAAATGTCAAAGATAGAAAAATAGGTAAGGGAGGGAAAGAAAGGAAAAGACAGGTGTGTCTGAAAGGAAGGATGAGTTGAAGTCTGGACCCTCTGAGGTCCTCCAGTCAGTGTTTGCGTCCAGCCAACACACCTGGCTTCCCATCTCCAGAGCAGTCTCGCTCTGCATTCCTCAACCTTGGCTCCAGTCAGCCAAAAATCTTCCCCCGATGAAGCCATCCAGAGAGCTGGGGGCTAATATTTCCACAGATCCCCAGAGCCCTGACATTATCTTGGTCTAATCACTGTAATCACCATAATTAGTTTTGCTTTCATTTTCCCAGTGATAAAAACTAAAAGCTATTTCAGAAATCTGCATTTTCTTCCATCTCTGAGAATCAATGAAAACCCGCGCTCTTACTATGAGGGTAGTAACAAAACAATAAACAAATCAAAACCAAGACTTTGATCGCCGAAATAGCCAATGGTCAAACATGCCTTACATACACACTGTTTACTGAGAAACCACTGTTCTCAGAGTTAGATGTACCATAGATAATAAAACGCCTACACCTCTTCACCACTCACATTTCTAAGTTTTTGTTTTATTTAGCTCACTTATTATTCAGGCAAATTAGGCATAACTGCTTTCAAAATGAGATACGTTTCCTATATTGCTAGCATTCAATAAACTTCTGAAATCATTTGTATAATATTTTAAGTAAATGAACAGGCCTGAGAGACACCGAGTTTAAATCCCAGGTTAGGCTCTTAGTATCTGAGTGACTGCACAAATTACTTAATAGCTTTGAACTTCAAGTTCTTCATCTATAAAACAAGGCTCATCATATAGTACCAATCACATAGGTAGTTTTAAGAAGGAAAGGAGATGAGTGCTGGGAACTGTGTGACATGTAGTAAGCACTCAATGTTATCTCTTATTATTACCATTATTATTCACGGCTACTAACCTTGCCGCCTGGCTGCAGAAAACTTAACCATAAGATACCTTTTTACTTTATTAAAGAAATTTGAGAAGTTTTAGAAAAATACTGGGTTTATATATAATAGATGAAGAGTAATAATAGAAACGAAGCCAAATATTTATGATCGTATACACTGAACTTGCAAAGCAGCAGCTTTTTACAGAGGGTTTACCTCGAAGTCTATGAGCTGTAGGTCAGCAATCAGGGTCACCAGCAGCCCACTATTATAGAGCTCTTGTGCGAGCTGGGCCACAGCTTCTGTGGGGGGCTCCTTGTCATTGGTGCCACACAGAATCTCTTTCATTGCTTGCAGTGATTTCGACACTTCCTCTGAAGCCTGGTGACCAAAAAATATGCTCACAGTGAAGAGGGATTGAAAAATTTCAAGCCATAAACAAGCAAACAAAAAGCCCCACTTCTTGGATTCTGTTTATTTATGATCAAAGAACACTGTGCCGTTACAAGCAACCAAAAAACTGTTTCACACACAGTGCTTTTTTTATTTTGGAAAATGTTGCAAAAATGTATTTATGTAAAAAAAGTCTCTAGTATTTCTATTTGGTCAACATAATTGAAACACTCTTCCTTTAAAACATACTCAGATATAGCCTTGCTAATCTAGTCATTAACTATAAATTTTACTCTTGAAAATTAAAATGACTGTTTTGAAGACTTACCAGTAGCTACGGGTCTTTATTAAAAGCATTTGTTAAGGTTTTTCAACAATTTCCTATTACTCTGATTTTTTAATGGACAATGTAATAAAACTGAATTGTCAAAATGCACAGTCGAATTATCAAAACCCATTAAACTTTGTTAATCCACTTGTCCCTCCCACATAATCATCACCTTTTTTTGCTCTCTATGAAACTTAAAAACAACAAAAAA
>JAPYYM010000759.1:0-14313 GCA_028534135.1 Potos flavus
TTGTTTTTTGTATTTGCCCCATGTACACAATGTAGTATCAGCTTTAATTAACTCTACAATTACTATGAGGTAATGGTAAATAATAAGGGTGAGAACTGAATTTCAGCAGAGCTGTTTACAATGTTGTTTGTCCACCATTAATTTTAGGCCTTCCCTATGTAGCTGCATTTCTGATAGGATCTGTCTCTACACTCTTGCCCCTTTTCCACTGATAGACTCTTATTGCTTTTTATACTGCTAGCCAGGTGATGGTTGGGGTTTTCTGTTGTCTCTGTCTAGCCTCAGGCCTATGCAGGCCTTGTGTGCCTATAGCTTGAGGGTAGTGTTTTTCAGAGATCTTTCCTCTCCTTCAGTATTAGAGCACATGTAGTTGATTGGGACCAGGATAGATTCTTGTCCCTCTGCTAGGAGTAGAGTGTTTTTCCCCTTCTCTAACCACAATATGTATTCATCTGTGCTGTGGGGGTGATGGGTTTTGCTATCATTCTTCCAGTGGTTTAATGCTTTCATTCATTAGGAGAGACAGGCCCAAGGAATCTGCAGGTTTCTTGAAGGAACTACTAATACCTGAACTGAGTCTAGAAAAAGAGTTAGGAAATATCCAGAGAAAGAAGAGTGGGAAGGGCATTTCACACAGAGAAAGGAGTGGGAAGGGCATTTCACACAGAGAAAGCACAATGAGCAAAGACATGGAAGCACTGACCAGCATGGGGGCTTCAGGAGCAGCACCAAGCTTTTCTCTACTTTGGAGCAAAAAATACACAGAAGAGAGAAATTCTAGAAGAAATCTGAAAAAGGAGAGAAAGAAAGAGAAAGAAGGAGAGAGAGAGAGGAAGGGAGGGAGATAGGACCTAAAGGAAGTCCTGTGTACTATGTTAGTAAGTATATACTTTATTTAGTTTATAATAGAGAGACACTGAGGTTTGAAAGCAAGTGAGTATCATGGTCACTTTTGTTTCAGCAATATTGCTTTGGTAGTGGTAAAGAGAAAGATTTAATAGATGGAAAACTGGAGTAAGAGATCAGTTAGAAGGCTACTGCACAGTTTCGGTGAGAGACAATAAAGTTCTGAACTACTATGGTAGTAGACCGAGTTGAAATAAAATGCAGATTTGGGAATATTTAGAAGGTAAAATAAATTAATCTTGGTGACTGGCTAGTTTGGGAAAGAATAAAGAGGAAAGAAAAAAAGGATGGCTTTTATGTTTCTTACTTGTCTGAGTGCTACAAATAGATATTGCAAATATAAGAGCAGAAGCAAGTTAGTAGCAGAGGAGTGTATTTTGAAGCTGTTAGGTATGGAATCCCATGGTAAACGAGGTTGAGAATGTTCTAAAGCATTTGGATTGAGGAGTGTGAAGCTTAACAGAAAAGTAAACATCGAAATAACTAACCTGAACGGATAACTCACTTAGGTCATTTAAGAAGATTGCAGAAGAGTGCTGGCTAAAGTGCAGAATCCTGCTCAACCAGGGTGGGTGGGGGTTGGAGGGCTCCTATCCAGCACAGTACCTGACACAGTAGGTTCTCAATAAATCATGAATGCGTCAATACCTGAGTTTGTGAGGACAGGTGCCTTAGTTTCTCTACCCTACTAGCAAAGCTTGCAGCCCAATCCCTGGGGAACTGGGCCTCTCAAAGGTGCTCACAGGACAAGGATACTCAACAAGTCCATGTGACAACTGCAGCAGGGTCCTAAGCCTGACCTTTAACTCCATTGGTGTAAAAACCCTTTTCTTGTTCAAGCCACTCCTCACGATAACCCTATCAGGTCAGTATTCATATGTCCCATTAGAGCTGAGATCTGGGACAGCTCAGTGACTTACCCAAGGCCTGGCAGTCAGGTTCCCGTGTAGCCGCAGTAAACAGGAGTTATGAGTGTGGTGATGCTGGCGAGCGCCACTGACCACCCTCAAAGGCAGAGAAGGCAGCTCCAATCCCCAGGAGGCTCAGCTATGAGAATGCTCTCTGAGGACCCTGTGCATCCATGGCCAGTCAACAAAAGGGCCTGGGGATGTGAGGCCTCTGGCTGAGGAGCCACCCTCAGAGACCCTGTAGGCACAAGCCCTGAATAACTGAGGGAAAAGTAGGGGCCTTTGGCACAACGAGGGTCCAAAAGTCCCTGAAGGCACCCAAAAAGTTCTACCAGAACTTCTTCTGTGAGGATGAATCAAGAATTTTTGTTTCACAGACGCAATGAGATTAAATTCATCACCCTGAGGTGAGGCTGCACAACTTCCTTCAGGAAGCTGGAGGAGGGCGCTGCTCAGCCCTGCCCTTGGCATGGCCCCGCCCCCACAGAGCAGTGGGCAGGGCCCTCCAACCATGATCTTCCTCCCTTGGGTCCTTCAGTTCCCCAAGAGTATGGAAGCCCACTGGGTGCTAAGCCACAGACACTGGAAATAGAGCAGTAGAAAGATGGACATGGCCCGTGTTCTAGAGGAAGACAGATAATTTAGGCAAGATTTACAACACAGTGTGAAAACTGTAATTGGAGGATTAAAGGAACATTTCCCAGTTTTGGAGGATCAAAGATGAGAGAAAGGGGAAAGGAGAAGGAGGGAGGGGAAAGGGGGGAGAGATTGTTTCCCGTCTGAGGCTTTAGTTATCATGGGAGCTCGATTTCCTATTTGGTGGTATATACACTGTTACAAAACACCTAGGAAAAAGGTCTTCGATGTTCATTTCTTTATGCTTACTTTTACAGCAGGTAGTGCATCTGCTGAGTTGGTGTGAGGACAGAAGTTAAGGAAAGTAGAAAATATCTGAAATAGTTTTGAAGAGGATGTAAATGTTAGTGTTGACTAAGGAAACAATGATGTAAGCTTCACAGTGACAAGTGCTTAGTAGGTACTCAAAAGTATACATAAAAATAAATAAATATACCTAGAATCAATGAACAAATGAATACATTTCAAACTATTGTAATTGTTTATTAGTTGTAAACTCATTTGTCTGATTTTATCCAATAGGGCTGAGTCATTTAAGCAGAGGCAGATCTGAAAAAGACAGGGAGTTGAGATTTTGCTAGGTGGGAATGATGAAAGAGAAATGAATGGGAGTATTTAGGATGTTACTCAAGTGATGGATCATGAAGTCTACTGTGGAGGAGGAAATGATAGCAAAAATTTGCTGATGAAGAATCAAAGGACTGAAGGTCTGGCAAGGTTGAAGAATTGGCATGTGAAGACATAAGTCCGAAGTGCTGGAGATTGAGGTCAGAGGGTGGGATATGGCACTGTATTATTCAGAAGGCATAGATGTGCCTTGTGGTAAGGTCTAGGTTTTGGTCATAGCCATACTGGAATGGAGGTAAAGGAATCTAAAATGAAAAGACCTAGGAATTGAAAAGTCAGCTTATTAGATAGTTTATCAATAGGAATTCAGAAGTCTTCCAGATATTTCTCCCCTACAAGATCCTTGCCCTGGTCTCTATCCCATTACTCACTCCACCTCACAGGGTCTCTACAAGTTTCTACTTTCATAATCAACAGCAGACTTCAGTGCCTGAAGGGGCAGTAGTGTGGCTTTGGGCCCCAAGTCAGGAGTTATGTTAGAGGGCTATAGAGGACATCCGTTTTGTTTTTGTTTTATTTTGTCATCTTTCATTAATTCACTTTCTATAAACTGTACTTCTATTGCCCTCTGGAGAAACCAACCCCATTTTTCAGTCTTGTTTCTATATGTTTATGGGGTTGTCTTCCCCCATATCTCTATTCAGAGTTGGCCAAAATTGGAATTTCACAAGTTGACCATAATGACTATTTTAGGGACAGGCATATGATCCAGTTGATGCCACCTGAAGGGACTATTGTAAGAAAACATTGCACTCGAACCTGTTAGGATGTAGCTTTCAATTTGCTAGCAGCTATCCAGCCATCACCTGAAGCCTGAGAATGGATCCAGCACAGAAGAGAGAGAGCCAAAATCTGCAAACGAAACTGACTCCTAATCACATCCATGGAAGTTTTGCATCAACAATGCTGCCTGAAGCTAACTCTACTCTTAGGCTTATCAGTCATATTAGTCAATACTTTTCCTTGTGATTATTCACATACCAGAATGCTCTCTATTACTAGCTTCATCGTCTGTGTTAATCTGCTAAGCATATATTAACTTTGCTGTACCTCAGTAGGTAGAAACAATACCTTTTTTGAAGAGTGGTGAGGATTAAATGGGATAGTAAAAATAAAATCATAAATTTGTTCCATAGCACTGAGGAGCAGAAAAAGCATATTACATTTTCCACTTAAAGTAAATTTGGCTCCCAGCCACCATTTCACAGGGTGAGAAGAATTTAGATATCAAGGGAGCTAATTTCCCTATTTAGCAGGATGTACACTGTTAATAAATACTTAGGAAAGAGCTTTTGATGTTCAGTCCCTTATGGTTGCCTTTAGGATGCTCATTGTGCAAGCCTAGATGGTCCATTCCAAGGCAAATGACTCCACAGCCTCTGAGTCATGTATATGCAATGACATTTTTTGCTGAAGGCATTAAGACCTTGATATTTGATTTAGTTCTTTCCAGCAAACATGTTTGTCAAATCACAGATCTCATTGCCTCTACACAGTGGAGTGTCACTTTTGAAACCCATCACAATATCCTATTTTTCAAGTCCCGACATTACCACACTTGTGCAAGTCCTTTCTTTTAACCTATGTCCTCCTTCTACCACTCTATCTTTTATTCTTCAGCTCCTTTTTCTACCATTGCTTAACTTGTAGTTAGGTGAGGACTGCCACCACTGATAGAGTCCCATTCTGCCAGGTTTTGTCCATGATGCTGACAAGGTTGTGTAACTAGTGCCTAGCAAGGTCAATTTAGGACAGGAAATACAAAAGCTATTGGTAATCCCTCAGATAAAAGTCCCAGAACTTTCTAGAGAGGAGAGGAAGGCAGAATTATTCTTTCATTTTTCTGAGAGTAGACTCTGGCAAATGTAGGAGAACATAATTAATAACTCAATTAATTATCCTTCTACAAATGTAAATTTTGTGGCACAGAGTAAATAAGTAGAACGAGAATATCGCATCCAGTTAGAATCTAGTTATACTCTCTCCCAAATGGAAGTATTGCCATGCCTCCTAGTATTGCATGAATGTCAGTTTCTTCCCAGAGTCTCAGAATAGAAGAAAAACAGACCCTGAGTTCAGAGTAAGGAGTATAGAGGCATCTACCTGAAGATCACAAAACAACCCATCAAAATGATGAGCAGATTATACATTGAAGACAAGGTTCTGTGCATTGTCATCAAGCATGGTTGGAAGGAAGGTATTACAATTACCTTTGCCAAAGAGGGTTTTTCCATGCCTGATAACATCTCTGCACACAATTTCTTCTTTATACTTAAGGATGAGTTCTGTGAACACTTCTGCCAGCAGAATATTCTATACTACTCTGCAGAACCTCAAGGAAGTGGGGTCTAGATCAGATATAGGGGTTGGGAGCTGGTGATTCATGATTCAGGTATTGAAATGTGGTCTTTATTATTTTTTCTTCTTATAGTAAGTCCTCAATAGTTTTTATAGCTCTCTTATCTTCCTTCCTCTCCCCTCCCTTGCTCTCCCTTCCCCTGCCCTTGCCTTCCCTTCCCTTTCCTTTCTTTTATTTCTTGGTAATGACAATATTTTAAAATCAGAGGGAATTTAAAAGTATGGTATTAACTTTCTTCCATGATCCTGGTCACTTTTTAGAAGACAAAACTGCCACTCAGTAAGAGTTGAAGCCTACCCCTTCCTTTCTTTAAGCTCACACTCTTGGGATACTGTAAATTTACACTCCGTACACAGTAATGACAAAAGATATGGCACTTCTATTAGTAGACACCAAAATATTTGAAAGGAGTAAATATCTTTGGTTATGGGATAGAAAGACAATCTAGTTCAGAGGATGTGTCAGTATCTCTAACTAGACTGGTCACTTTGAGTGAGAGAGTTTCCTCTTAGAAAGGAATGGAAAAACATTTTCTGGCTAATTAGAAGAAATACATACCCACAATAGAGGCCAGGGCAGTGGTGAGGCCGGCCTGGGGTACTTGATATCTTGGCCCTTGCTGTTAGTCTTGGCTGGGGACACAGACTCCCTGGGGATGATGGAAGTTGAATGTCTCAGACACAATTGCTGATTCAGAAGTCTTAACAGTTTTCCAGTGATGTTTGTCTTAACCTGGTTCTACCTCATCTGATTGTATAGCTCTAGTCCTCACAGCCAGTTTAATAGTTACAGAATTGGTCATTTTGCTTTGCTCAAGATAGGAGGAAACTCTGTAGTCCAGAAATACCTATCTATGTACTCTTCCTGGTCCAGAATGTCTTGTGCTGGCTTTCCTTCCATGGAAGATACCTACCCCAAAGCCCCACGTTTTTTGTTTTCTATTATTATGTGTTGTTATTGCTTATTTATTTAATGACCAAGGTACATGACTATCAGTATGTCTATTGTCCATGTAGTCATCTCCAGTTTCAGTCAAGCCTGGTCTGTTCTCTTGTTTATCTATTCCTCTCTGGACAGAATGACAAGATGGAAAAAGTTACCTCGAAAAAGAGGACAAGAGGTAGTACTGACTGCTAGGGACCTAATCAGTATGGACATGAGAAAGATGTCAGAACTAGAGTTCAGAATAATGATTACAAAGATACTAGCTGGGCTTGAAATAAAGCATAAGAGACGCTAGATAATCCCTTTCTGGAGAAATAAAAAAACTGAAATCTAACCAAGTTGAAATAAAAAAGTCTATTAATGAGGTACAATAAAAAAAATGGAGGTTCTAACTGCTAGGATAAATGAGACAGGAGAGAGAATTAGTAATATAGAAGACCAAATGATGGAGAACAAAGAAACTGAGACAAAGAGAGATAAACAACTACTGGATCAGGAGGTGAGAATTTGAGAGATAGTGATACCATAAAGCAAAACAATATTAGAATAATTGGGATCCCAGAAGAAGAAGGGGGGAAAGAAGGTATATTGGAGCAAATTATGGTGGAGAACTTCCCTAATTTGGAGAAAGAAACAAGTATCAAAATCCAGGAGGCACAGAGAACCCCTCAAAATCAATAAAAATAAGTCAATATCCCAACATATAATAATGATACTTAAAAATCTCAGAGACAAAGAGAAAAATCCTTAAAGCCACTCTGGACAAGAGGTCAGTAACCTACAAAGGTAGAAACATAAGAGACTCATTTTAGACTCAAAGATACCCTCAGATTGAAAGTGAGGGGGCAGAAAACCATTTATCATGCTAACGGAAATCAAAAGAAAGCTGGGTGGCAATCCTTATATCAGACAAATTAGATTTTAAACCAAAGATTGTAATAAGAGACGAGGAAGGACATGATATCATAATTAAAGCATCTATCCAACACAAAGATCTAATAATTATAAATATTTATTCCCCTTTTATAAGCCAATTAATAACAAAACCAAAGAAACACATTGATAATAATACAATAATAGTAGGGGACTTTAACATCCCCCTCATTGCAATGGACAGATCATCTAAGCAGAAGATCAACAAGGAAATAAGGGCTTTGAATGACACACTGGACCAGATGGACTTCACAGATATGTTCAGAACATTCCATCCTAAAGCAACAGAATATACATTCTTCTCTAGTGCACATGGAACATTCTCTGGAATAGATCACATTCTGGGTCACCAATCAGGTCCCCACTGGTACCAAAAGATTGGGATCATTCCCTGAATATTTTCAGACCACAATGCTTTGAAACTGGAACTTAATCACAAGAGGAAAGTTGGAAAGTACTCAAATACATGGAGGCTAAAGAACATCTTACTAAAGAATGAATGGGTCAACCAGGAAATTCAAGAAGAATTAAAAAATATCATGGAAACAAATGAAAACGAAAATACAACTGTTCAAAATCTTTGGGATGCAGCAAAGGTGATCCTAAGAGGGAAGTATATAGCAATACAAGCCTTTCTCAAGAAACTAGAAAGGTCTCAAGTACACAACCTAACCCTCCACCTAAAGCTGGAGCTGGAGAAAGAAGAGCAATTAAGCCTAAACCCAGCAGGAGAAGAGAAATAATAAAGATCAGAGCAGAGATCAATGAAATAGAAACCAAAAGAACAAACAGACCAATGAATCTAGGAGCTGATTCTTTGAAAGAATTAATAAGATTGATAAACCCCTGGCCAGATTTATCAAAAAGAAAAGAGAAAAGACTGAAATAAATAAAATCATGAATGAAAGAAGAGAGATCACAACAACACTGAAGAAATACAAATCATGATAAGAACATATGATGAGCAACTATATGCCAACAAATTAGGCAATCCGGAAGAAATAGATGCATTCCTAGAGATGTGTAAACTACCAAAACTGAAACAGGAAAAATAGAAAACCTGAACAGGCTCATAACCAGCAAGGAATTTGAAGTAGTAATGAAATCCTCCCAACAAACAAGAGCCCGGGGCTGGATGACTTCTCATGGGAATTCTACCCAACATTTAAAGAAGAAATAATACCTATTCTTCTGAAGCTGTTTCAAAAAATTGAGATGGAAGGAAAACTTCCAAACTCTATGAGGCCAGCATTACCTTGATCTCAAAACCAGACAAACACCCCACCAAAAAGAATTACAGACTAATATCCCTGATGAACATGGATGCAAAAATTCTCACCAAAACACTAGCCAATAGGATCCAACAGTACATTAAAAGGATTATTCACCATGACCAAGTAGGATTTATTCCTTGGCTGCAAGGTTGGTTCAGTATTGGCAAATCAATCAATGTGATACATTACATAAATAAAAGAAAGGACAAGAACCATATGATCCTCTCAATAGATGCAGAAAAAGCATTTGATTATTCTCAATGGGCAAAAACTGAGAGCTTATCCCCTAAGGTCAGGAACATGGCAGGGATGTCCATTATCACCATTGCAGTTCAACACAGGACTAGAAGTCTTAGCCTCAGCAATTAGACAAGCAAAAGAAATAAAAGGCATCCAAATTAGCAAAGAAGAAGTCAAACTCTCACTCTTTGCAGATGATGATACTCTATGTGAAAAACCCAAAAGATTCCATCATAAAATTGCTACAACTCGTACAGGAGCTCAGCAAAGTGGCAAGTTATAAAATCAATGCACAGAAATCAGTTGCCTTCCTATATACACTAACAGTGAAAGAGAAATTAAGGAGTTGATACCATTTACAATTGCACCCAAAACCATAAGACACCTAAGAATAAACCTAACCAAAAAGGCATAGGATCTGTACTTAGCAAAGTCTAGAGCACTTATGAAAGGAATTGAGGGAGACACAAAGAAATGGAAAAACGTTTCATGTTCACGGATTGGAAGAACAAATATCGTTAAAATGTCTATGTACCTAGAGCAATCTACACATTCAATGCAATCCCTATCAAAATGCCATCAACTTTTTTTTCAGAGTTGGAACAAAATAATCCTAAAATTTGTACGGAACCAGAAAACACCCTGAATAGTCAAAGAAATGTTGAAAAAGAAAACCAAAACTAGTGCGATCACGGTGCCTGACTTCAAGCTGTATTACAAAGCTGTAATAATCAAGACAGTATGGTACTGACACAAAAGCAAACACATAGATCGATGGAATAGAATAGAGAATCCAGAAATGGACCCTCAACTCTATGGTCAACTAATCTTCGACAAAGCGGAAAGAATATCCAATAGGGAAAAAAAAGGCAGTCTCTTCAACAAATGGTGTTGGGAGAATTGGACGACCACATGCAGAAGAATGAAACTGGACCATTTTTTTATACCATACACAAAAATAGACTCAAAATGGATGAAAGACCTAAATGTGAGAGAGGAATTCATCAAAATCCTAGAGGAGAACATAAGCAACAACTCCTTTGACCTTGGTTGCAGCAACTTCTTGCTAGACATGTCTCCAAAGGCGAGGGAAACAAAGGCAAAAATGAACTATTGGGACTACATCAAGATAAAAATCAATAAATGGGCAGAAGTCATGAGTAGACATTGCTCCAAAGATGTACGAATGGCCAAGAAACACATGAAAAAGTGCTCAACATCACTCAGCATCAGGGAAATACAAATCAAAACCACAGTGAGATACCACCTCACACCAGTCAGAATGGCTAAAATTAACAAATCAGGAAAAGACAGATGTTCATGAGGATGAAGAGAATGGGGCACCCTCTTACACTGTTTGTAGGAATTCAGGTGGTGCAGTAACTCTGGAAAACAGTGTGGACGTTCCTCAAAAAGTTGAAAATAGAGCTACCCTATGACCCAACAATTGCATTACTAGATATTTACCCCAAAGATACAAATGTAGTGATCTGCACCCCAATGTTTATAGCAGCAATGTCCACAATAGCAAAAATATGGAAAGAACCTGAATGTCCATCGACAGATGAATGGGCAAAGAAAATGTGATCTGTATCTATATCTATAGATATATCATATACTCATATATGTGTGTGTCTATATATCTATATCTATATCTATAGATATATATGTGTGTGTATATATATCTATATCTATAGATATATCATATACTCATATATGTGTGTGTATATATATACATATATATATGAATGTATGAATATTATGCAGCCATCAAAAATTGAAATCTTGCCATTTGCCATGATGTGGATGGAGCTAGTGAGTATTATGCTAATCAAAATAAGTCAATCAGAGAAAGACAATTATCATATGATCTTACTGATATGTGGAATTTAAGAAACAAAATAGAGAATCATAGGGGAAGAGAGGAAAAAAATGAAACAAAAAACCAGAGAGGGAGACAAACTGTAAGAGACTCTTAATCATAGGAAACAAACTGAGGGTTGCCAGAGGGGTGAGGAATGGAGGGATGGGGTAACTTGGTAATGGACATTAAGGAGGGCATGTGATGTAATGAGCACTGGGTATTATATATGACTGATGAATCACAGACCTGTACCTCTGAAACCAATAATACATTATATGTTAATTAATTGAATTTAAATTTAAAAAAAAATTTTAAGAGTGTTTCTTATTTATTGAAGACCTTAGACAACTCAGATCTCCATTGAGCTTTTGGGAGTCCACCAGTGTCCTGGTTCCTGAGGACTTTTCCCACCTGGTTGTTTAGAACATAGACACTCCTCAGCCTTTAACTACCAAGTCTTCAGTCTTTGAAGGAATTTCTAATATCATCACCAAATTCTATTGCTGAAGTGGAAAATGAGCATAAATAACATGTTCTCCTTCTTTGGCAAGCTCTTTCCCTAAGGACTTTCTTGCCATTCTGTTCTTTGCCTCTGTAGTACTGTTAATCTCTTGTTGCATACAAATCTTACTCTCATCCCTCAGCCTCTTTTTCTACCATTGCTTGACTTGGATTCAGATGAGGATTGCCACCACTGATAGAGTCCTGCTCTGCCAGGTTTTGTTCATGATGCAGAGGGTAAGTGAGTGAAGTTTCAGTTAGCTTCCTTCCCCAGGGTGGGTATCTGGGAGATGTTCTGGTTTGTTCTGAGCGCTGCAGAAGGATTGTCATGCTTGTTTTCCAGAAAGTGACACTAAGGTTCTCCTACTTACTTCCTAATTTTTTACCAAAATTGTTATTGCCCTCTCATGTCACTTTTTAAAAAATTTTTTAGAAAATAATTCTAATTTTTAAAATAAAGCACTAAGCCTTAGCTTACTAGGTACTAAATATTCGCATGTATTTTGATTTATAGATAATGGAGACAAATATGCCTTGCAAATAAATTGGCCTTTTGCTTTTTTTTTCTTTTTTTTCAATTGGCTTTTTCTTTTAAAGCCAAATTTATTAAGGTATAATTTGTATTCAGTAAAATCCACCCTTTTTAGATGTTCAATTCTAAGATTGCTGGATTTTGAAATATATATATATAGTCATTTAAATACCACCTTGGTCAAGATATACAATATTTTTATCACTCCAAAAATTTACTTTTGTGCTCTCTTGTAATTAATGACATTTCTTTATCTGTTCTTTGTTCATAATTTCATTTTCCCCACTTCTTTTAGATTGGAGAATTTCATGAGTATTATTTATCGCCTTTGTGGGCCTATCAGCTATAACAATTTATTTTTTTAAATGTTTTCCTTAAGGTTTATGGTATACACCTTTAACTTACCAACCTACCTTGAGGTAATAGTATACCACTTCACAAATAATATTAGAACCTTGCAATAGAATACTTCTGTTTCCCTTCTCCTGTGATTTGTCCTATTGTTTTTAATCTCTACATCTGTTTAAAATCCATAATACATAATTTTTATTTTTGGTTTAAACAATCGATTATCTTTTTTTCATTTAATTTTTTCAGTGTTCCAAGATTCATTTTTCATGCACCACACCCAGTGCTCCATGCAATACATGCCCTCCTCAATACCCACCACCAGGTTCACCCAACCCCCCATCCCCTCCCCTCCAAAACCCTCAGTTTGTTTCTCAGAGTCCACAGTCTCTCTTGGTTCATCTCCCCCTCTGATTTCCCCCAATTCACCCTTCCTTTCCTTCTCCCAATGCCCTCCATGTTTTTCCTTATGCTCGATTATCTTTTAAGGAGATGTGAACATTAAAATATTTTTTTTCACCATTTCACTATTTCAGTCTGGTGTTATTTTCTACTTGAAATAATTCTTTTAATATTCCTGCAGTACTGGTCTATTGGTGATCAGTTTATTCAGCTTTTGTATATCTGAATACATTTTATTTCACTTTCATTTTGAAGAATATTTTCTCTGGGTATGGAATTATACTTGGACAGTTTTTTTTTTTTTCTTTAAGTTCTTTAAAAATGTTGCTTTAATGTCTCTGGTTGCATTGTTTTTGATAATAAGTCTGATTTCATCCTTACTTTTGTTCCTCTGTACCTTTCTTCTCTGGCTTCCTTCAGTAATTTCTCTTTATCTGTATTTTTAAGGCATTTTATTGCATTGGTGTAATTTTCCTTGTATACGTTGTTTTTGGAGTTCATTGAGCCTCTTCAATCTTTGAGTTGTAGTTTCATCAAATTTGGAAAAATTTTAGTCATTATTTCTTTAAATTATTTCACTGTTTTGCCCCTACTCTTCAGGGAATCCAAATATAAGTATTTTAGGCTGATTAGACTTGTTCCAGAGCTCACCTTTGTTTATTAAAATATGGTTGGAAAACCTTGGTTCCAGAACTAAAAAACTCTTTAAACAAAGAGGAAATAGAAAACAAAATGCAAAATATCTAGAAAACAATAATAGTAAAAACTCTGTTATCTATTAAAGTCTACAATCAGTAAAATCGTTCCAAGTAGAAAATAGAATGAAAATAATTTGTTTTACTGTATCGTGGTCAAATAATGGTCTGTAGTTTTAAACTACAAAGTATTTACATAGTTAGGAAATTATTCAATTATCTAGCCTGCAATATGTAGTCAATTTTTAAAAAAATATGTTCCACAGAAACCTGAATAGCTGATGATATTATCATTTTTTAGATTATATGCCTCTGTATGCTTAAAAATAACACTCTTACATAATGTTCTTATTCAGATCATGTAATCCCTAATTCTTTTCCTTAATGAGATGTGTCACAAATTGAGACTATTAAGTTGAAGTCTCTTATTACCACCTACTTATGTTCATTTCTTTCTTATGTCCTATAGTTTTGTTTTTGTTTTTTTTTTTACATTTGTTATACCATTATTCCACAAATGTTCACATTGATTTCTTTTTTTTTTTTAAAGAATTTATTTATTTGTCAGAGAGAGAGTGAGAGAGAGATCACAAGTAGGCAGAGAGGCAGACAGAGGCAGAGGGAGAAGCAGGCTCCCTGCTGAGCAAGGAGCCCGATGTGGGACTCGATCCCAGGACCCTGGGATCATGACCTGAGCCGAAGGCAGCTGCTTAACCAACTGAGCCACCCAGGCGTCCCCACATTGATTTCTGTCTTTGTTTATTATCTCTGTGTTTATTTAGAAGCTATTCACCTCTGTTATTTTACGTTTATACCTTGATATCTTATACTGACACATCATTTATCTTTTTACATGGTATGTAGATTCTTTTTAAGATCTTTGAAAATGTTATCCTTTGTTTGAAAGCTAGTAATTGTTAATTTGGACATGTATATTTATGTTTAACTCTATGTTTAATTGGATTCAAACTCAATATCTGTGTTTTATATAAATTTTTAATTATGAGTTTTTCATTTTGATTCACATTTTATTTTCCTATGTTTTATATTTTAGGGGATTTTTCAGGATTTTACTAACACTATACTTCCCGAGTTTGGTATATTGGAGAATATTTTCTTGTTGCGATTTGACTTGAATTTTAG
>JAPYYM010000760.1:0-14310 GCA_028534135.1 Potos flavus
CCCCCCGTGCTCAGCCGCCAGCGCTTCTCCGGACACCAGTGGGGCACCGCTGGGGGGAATCTGCATGACGCCTGCGGACGCTCGGGCGGCCGGCCAGCTTGGCTCCCTGGTCGGCCGGGGCGACAGTGACAACAATTTAAGTCACGGATGGCCTCTCAGATACTTCATTTTGTTGGAACAGAATTAACTGACCTCTAGAGCTGGGAAGGACCCATTCCCAGAGGCACGTGTTCGGGTCGGGGCAGCAGGGGTCCGGGGTCGGGAGGGTGCCAGCAGGTGCTGCCAGCGTGGGGGCGGGGCGGGTGCTGGTGACACGCCACCGAGCCTCCCCCATGCCCGCTTTAGGGCATCCTACATGCTGTGGGCCGTCTGCATGACCCATTTGGATGGATTCGAGTTTCCCAGTGTGCTGTGGCCGAAGGAAGACGGGATGTTGTATTGGCCTTTGGCGAGGAGGCGGAGGGTCAGAGACATCATGTGACTCAACCCCGAGAACAAAACCAAGAAAAAAGGAAAAAAAAAAAAAAAAAGCCCGAAACCATGTCTTTTAGCTCTTGGGTCAATGCCCTTTCTTCTACGAGTAACTTCGACCATATGCACAAGGATTTTCTTGGCCTCGCCCTTCACCGTGGGGCTCCCTTCCTCAGGAGCCTCAGGGAATCACCAGCAAACGCCGTGTCCCCACGGCGCCTCCCCGGGGCCCGGTGTGGGGCCTAGGGAAGGGAGTGCTTGCAGTGGGAAGAGGGGTTCGGAGGCTATGAAGACAGGAAGTCACAGTGGCTCTTCCCTCTGCCCCGTGCTCTGTGCCCAGCGGGACCCTGCTCGTGTCCAGGGGCGGTCCCCACACGTGTCCGGCCACGCCCTGCATTGCGGGGTGATAGGCAGAGGGCCCATAACACATATATCAGGAGAGCCCCTCGTGGCCGACACCCCCCAGCCAGGCTGAGTCAGAGATCCCCGCCTGAACCACACGGCCCATGGGAGGAGGTCTTTGGGGGGAATTTAATTAGGCCGAGAGCCCCCTAGGGAAGAGCCGGTCCTCCCTTGTCCTTCCGGGAGGCTGGCCGGGCTGGGCGGGCAGACAGCGGAAGGGTCTGTTCCGGGGGAGTGACGATCCCTGGCCTCGCTGAGTGGGGATCCCAGGGGCTGCTGGATCTGGGAAGCCAGCTGCTGACAGATGTCTGGATGCTCAGTCCTCGCAGATCTTGGGTTCTGCGGTTTGGACAGCCCATGGGCAGAAGGGAGCCCCGGCCGTGGGAAGCTCGGTGCGGTGTTCCGGCTCTTGCGGGGGAGGGGGCTGTGGGCCACCGGGTCAGAGGACGCTCCCAGCACGACTCGAGAAAGCCTTCCCTTTGCACTGGAGCTGTTTCGTTTTCAGTGTAGGCTTTCTGGACACTGAGAATTTCATTTACGGTACCACAGGTACATACGGAAAAGCCCGCCGTTAGGGGGGGCAGCTCGTGGGTTGGGTTGCATACGGACTCTAGTGTCAGGAAAGGAGATATGCTTCCCCGAAGGGCACGTCCCGGAACACGGTCTCCAGACCCGCTTCGTCAATAAGGCTGGGTTGTGCGCGGCTTGCTGATGGCAGTCGGCAAAATTGGGACTGACTCATCATCTCCTTGGAAACTGAGTCACCCTATTGCTGCATCACTCACTTTTACGTTGTGGCGGTCAACAGTGTTCCTCAGATCCCATTATCCAGAAGGGGCTCTGCTCTGCTCCATCCCAAAGCCCTGTCACGCTGCGACTGGGGGGACCGCACCTTCTGCCGGCCACGCTGTCAACGGTGCGAGGCGCCGCGTTCCCGGCCGGCCGGCGAGGGGCAAGCGTCCAGGACAGTACGTTCACCAGGGGCCGGCTGAGTGCAGGATTGGCACCGATAGACCTTACCTCACTTCACAGCCATCCGACGAGGCCGGAGCTTTGATCCCCTTCGTACAATAATGCACCCCACGTCTCCTTGCTGGGAAACCACAGAATCGAGATTTAGACACAGGTCTGCCTTCTCGCGTCTTGGAGACTTTGACTCTGCCTCTCCAGGGACAAGCAGCCAACTGTAAATGTTTTCTGTACAGTTAAATAAGATCAGAAGAAACTCATTTACAATTGTAAACACCTATTAGTCTGGGAGATCATGTCACAGAACATGGAAGGGATTTCATTTTGATAAGATGTAAGTTTAAAGGTGAGACTTTTATCAGACAAGTGGTCTAGGGGCGACGTTGTAGGGTGGAGAAGTCAGCGGGGCGGGCGGGCCTCGCTAGGCGGCGGCGGGAACAGACAAGAGGCGTCCGATTCGAGAGATTCTTTCTGTCGAACTCATATTAGTGGCTGGGCCCTCAGGTAAAGCACATCACGAAAACCCAAGTTTTGGAAATATTTTTTCTTAGATGTAACCCCCTCACCGAGCAGTGTGTAATTGGAAATGAGAAGCCGAGGAAAAGCTTCTCTGGATGAGACGTGCATCAGCAATAGGGAAGGCTGTAGACTGAGAAGATGGATTACTTAGTTTGAAAGAAGGAAAGAGTTGAATAGGATTTACCATGTGGGGTGTGGAGGCTCATTTTTGGATGAGCTCATCATTCAGAGTGATGTTTCCTTTATCTAGAAATAGCCTCCTGTTAACTCTGCAGGCTTCCTGATCCCCATGTAGATTCGGAAGGGCTGTTTGAAAATCATACAAAAAGAACTGCAGAGCGGGGACCGAGAACTGTGAGGGGCCAGACGCCGCTTCCGAGAACGTCAGGGACCCTGGCGAGGACGGCGCAGTTCCGGGCAGGTCCCTAGACACTGCAGGAAAAGAAGGGTCTTACAGGTTTTCTTGAACAGGATTTTTTTTTCAATGCCTAAATTTCTTTTCTTTTCTTCTTTGTATAATTTAATCTCTTTCCTTTATTTTTTTTTTTTTAAGATTTTATTTATTTATTTGACAGAGGGAGAGAGATCACAAGTAGGCAGAGAGGCAGGCAGAGAGAGAGGGAAGCAGGCTCCCCACCGAGCAGAGAGCCCAATGTGGGGCTCGATCCCAGGACCCTGAGATCGTGACCTGAGCCGAAGGCAGAGGCTTAACCCACTGAGCCACCCAGGCGCCCCAGTGCCTAAATTTCTATATTATGTTTAAAAGTACGTGCGGTGGTGGAATTTACTTTGCGGTGAGGTGTTATACCCTGGTGCTCATGAAACCAAGCTGTTTTTTTAAAGATTTATTTATTCATTTGAGAGAGAGAGAGAGAGAGAGAATGCATGAGCAGGGGGAGGGACAGAGGGAGAAACAGACTGTCCACCGAGCAGGGAGCCCGATGCGGGGCTCGATGCCAGGACTCTGAGATCATGACCCGAGCCGCCGGCGGATGCTTCACCGACGGAGCCCCCCAGGCGCCCCAGAGACCAAGCTTTTTTATAAGCGTCATCGTTGTGGCTCTTCTGTGAACTGTTCCTGCAGGACGGGAGGCTGATGGGCACTGCGATGGACTTCGCAGGCGCTAGGTGCCCGCGGGGACACTTGGGGGCGTCTTCGGCAGCGGGAACTACGTTGATGTCCAGCCCGTCCCAGTCGTGTCTCCATCGAAGACCACGGTCTCGGGGGGAACAGATCCAGGAGCCCTGGTGCCCAGGCCGGCCCAGACAGGGACCAGCAGCCTTAGGAGCGACATGGGGGTTGTGGGCCCCCCAGGGGGCTCGCGGCAGACGTGCGGCCGTTCTCCTGAAGGTCTGCACGCAGAGCCCGCCGCAGGCGCACAGGGGCGCGGAGCCGAGGCCGGGCAGGGGCTGGCAGACCCGGGGGCCGGTGCAGGGTGCGTGGGGCTCTCCTCCGCCGCCCTCTGCTTTCAGCCCCAGCGGTGAGGAGGGACTCACAGGGAACATGATGCTCTCCCCCCGCCCCTGTGCTCATTACCTTCAAATCGGAGGGTTTATAGAGCTGGCGGGAGAGGCTCTGCGTGCGGGACTCAGGGGAAGCGGAGGCGTGTCGTGAAGGACCAGAACCAAGGTCAGGTGCACCCCACGGGGCTGGAGGGCCGGAAGCGCTCAGGACGGAGCCGGGAGCAGAGGCGCCCCATTCTCCCCCCCCCGCTGCTGGCCCACAGCATCCGTGCAGGTGTTTTGCAAAAGTTCTTTCACAATATTGCCAAGATGCGGGGAGGTTTTCATGGCCTTCTAAAAATAGATCTTAAGGAAATGATTCCAGATGCAGACAAGAATTTATGCACGGAGATTTTTATTCTGGTGATCCAAGCTAAACTGAAACATTATAAACAATATATTGTTAATATACTTAGTTAGGGACTAGTTAAATACCTTTTGGGAAATCCTTACATGCAAAGAAATATTTGTGAGCCATGAAAGAAATAAAAAAAAATGCTTGTGAAAATATTAAGTTCAAAAAGGAAAAAGTTGCATATGCAGTATGATTCCATTATATGTAAAAACCAAACATACATTTTTAAACGGCTGAAGTAAAACATGCAGAGATGTTAGTAACGGTTACGTCTAGGTTGTGATACTACGGATGGCTTTAATCTCTTATGCTTATTTACACATTTTCTTCAGGGAATATACATAAGGCTCATTTTTAAAATTTATACACATATAGGGCGCCTGGGTGGCTCAGTTGGTGAAGCGTCTGCCTTCAGCTCAGGTCATGATCCCGGGGTCCTGGGATCGAGCCCCATGTCTGGGCTCCTTGCTCAGCGGGAGTCTGCCTCTCCCTCTGCCTCTGCCTGCCACTCCCCTGTTTGTGATCTCTCTCTCACTCCGTCTCTCAAATAAATAAATAAAATCTCTAAAAAAAATAAAAATTACACATATTCTTAAATCATAACAACCTTCAAATCTCATTCCCGTTCCAGAAATCATGACTTCTACAGCAAAGTCTGAACCCTCACTTCCGATATTTTCTATTTAACTATGCACATTAAACATAAAAACAAAGAACTACATTGTGTCGATATCGTACTGTGTCCTGCATCTTGGTTCGTTATGTGGCAGCTGGAGGTATCTTCAGCCATGACATGTAGTTCCATTTATTTTATCCTTTCTTTTTGACGTGGGAAGTTTGGTCTTTAATTGTGAATACTTTAGCTTGATTCATTCACCCAGCTAATAAGTAAATATGGTGAGTGTGAGTTATATCAGGATATTCTCATCCATAGTACTTGGCATTGTTTATTCGAAAGTCTATTTTTTGATTGAAAATGTTGCTATTGTTCAGTTATAATGTACTCATCACCTACCAAGCCACGGGCAATTGGACGGTGATGTTCTCTCTCCCCCTACCCATTCCTCATACAAACCCCAAGCCTAGTGCCTGGCCACTTCTTTTCTTCTGAAACATTTCTCCTCCTTTAGTTTCCAGAACGTTACGTTCTCAGTTTTTACTAATTCTCCAGGTGCCTGCCTTGGTTCCCTGATTCTTCCTTCAAGAACATCTTTAAACATCCGAGCTCCTCAAGACTTGACTCTGTTCCCCCTCCTCTCTCTGTCCTTGTTCCTTCGATCGACTCACCAACGTCATGGTTTTAAATGACCGCATCCCCGGACCCCCACGCCGTATGCCGCTAAGCTTCACATGCTTGTATCCAATTGCTTACTTGTACTTGCTGCATGGAAATCTTAAAGACATCTCCAACTTGACCTTTTTATCAGAAAAGTTGATCGATTCTGACGGCGGGAAGTAGATGGAGGCTGCGGGTTTCTTTTCTACAACCTAGCTCCCATGCGTCTGATGAAGTTAGGGTTAGGTTCTGCCACATGGAGAAACATTGTTAGGAAAGCTTAGCCAACCTACCCTGGGTGAAGTTCCAACATTCTTTAGGTCTCTTTAACAAGAGCCTTGCGGGAAAGGTGTGCCTGAGAGCAATGTAGCAATATTAGAAATAGAATTTAGTGCCTTTTCTAATCAGGGCTAGATGAATGACTTTTCAGGGAGGGGCAAATATGGCATTGCAAGGAATCCCGAGCCCAAGGAGCCAGTCCGGTGTATGCACCGTTATGCTGTGTTGTGCAGTATTTCTACCTGGTTCTTAGGTCTCGCCCACCCCTCATTTCACCCCTGAAAACGTACTTCAGCATTTATCATGCTGGTTAACACACCTCGGTGCCGATCCCGGGTGGAACAGACTGAAGTGTTCGTGGGCTATTTGGTGTGGTATTTGGAGCCCACACTGTAGTTGAGAACGATGCAAACACTTCCTGAAGCTTCGGGCGTATGCAGACTACACTGAGCCTCACACACGCATTGATCCCACCCTCTGTGATTAAGTAATTCAGAATAAACTACAGCAACACAACCCAGGACGGACTGCCCCCCGCCTGCCCGCCTTCTTCTCAGTGAGCCCTGCCTTCCACCCCCGCTCTTCACCCTGCACTGAGCACGACCCTTGAGGGGCCACTTTCCCCTCCCCCTGCGGACACTCGACCCTCAGCGCCCGCTGGCTGTCTTCTGGAACGTGTCTGCAACTTGTCCGTGTCGCTCCAGGCCCTGGTCCTCAGCAGCCCCCAAGCCGCCCGGTCCAGACCAGGCAACAAGCAGCCCCCTCCCACTCCACCCCCCCGTTTCCCCACTTCTGCTCCTGCTCGTCCCCCTCCTCTTGCCCATCGGGCGTCCATCCACGTGGTGAAGATGGCCAGTTCATATCTTTCCACCATTGTCAAGGCGTATTTTACTACGGATTTGTAGGCTGCCTTTTGATGTTTTTATATTGATCTCTTATCCGATACAGGCCCGGAGCTGAAAGCATCCGTTCCGTCACTGGCGCTGTAATTTTCAGGTGTCGCTTGCGTTTCAGAGCACTTTGTTTTCATGTCTCTGCAAGTGCCAGTCTGTTCCGCTGTTTCCCCCAGTGCTCTGATCGTTTGTTTGGCTTCTTTTATATTGAATTCTTTAGTCCATTTATAATTGATCTCTAAGACGCTGACACTAATGTAGGCACCCCGGTGATTTCCCGTTTCTGAGTCTCTTTATTCTAAGTGTTAATTTCCTGGGACAGAAAGTCCTGATTGCTTCAGTTTGATGCCCATTCATGTTGGAGGGGAGGAGGATGGGTGCAAGGGACACCGACAGCCACACCCCTCACCCCTCCTACCAGAGCCACCCTTCAACTTCCGACCACAATCTCAGTGCATTGTGCATTTCTTCCTGCTGGGTTTGCAAAAACGAGGAAATGTCCGAGCGAGAAACACTCTTAATGCTTTAAAGGCAAAGGGATTTTACATTTGTACCATGTTCATGCCGGAAGAGCTCATCAAGGGACCCCAACTTACCAACTGTTTCTCTGTGGTAATTAGCCAAGATTTTACCATTGTAGAAATAGCCCGGAAATGATATTTCCATTCTCATTCCATGAGACACTTACTGTCCTATCAGTGCACATCCCCATGAATATTTCTGTAATATTTAGGCAATGAGAGTTAACATAACTTGAATCTAATTTTAAATTAGTTGTGAGATTTTTAAAATTATTATCATACAAGAAATGTCAAGATGGAAAATAAAAAATTGAAGTCTTGAGCCTTAGGCTTTTGTTGAAATTCATTTTTTAACTTACTGAATGCATTTGACTGGCCACTTGTCTGCTCTGAAAATTAGTAGGTTCTTTGAAAAGAATTAGGTGATTGATCTGTGGGTCACTAATTTTATAAGGAGCTTGCATTCAATGATTTTCTGGCTCTTACCCCTTTTCCATGAGTGAAAATGAAGAACTTTCATGGTTTTGAATGTTCCCACTCATAGCCTGATGTTGAGGAGAGCAGGAGATAGTAGTTGAGATTTTCCATGAAGTCAATACAATAAAAGTTTCAGAACCCGATAGCCCAACGGAAGTTACCTTGTCCCCTGAAATCACCTAGTCAAAATTATTAATAAGAGTTCAGTCTCCATTTTGGGTACTAAGGATACTAATTTGAGAGGCTTTTCACACTTTTATGGGATTTTTATGGATCTGGAGAGTTTTCTGAAAAAAAAAAAAAAAAAAAATTCCTGCCATTATTCCCCTGTTCCTAAGGTTCAAGAAGATTGCTTCTTTATGCTACTTTAGAGAAGGCCATAATGTAATCTTTGACAGAATTGCCTCTTATAATAGAAATCTGGGCTTTTCAAGCTTCCTTGAAATTAAAATTATAAAACCAAGGATATCTTCTCCCATTCCGTGGGATGCCTGTTTGTTTCGTTGACTGTTTCCTTTGCTGCGCAGAAGCTTTTTATCTTGATGAAGTCCCAACAGTTCATTTTCACTTTTGTTTCCTTTGCCCATGGAGACATGTCCCGAAAGAAGTTGCTGTGGCGGATGTCGAAGAGGTTACTGCCTATGTTCTCCTCTAGGATTCTGATAGATTCCTGCCTCACGTTGAGGTCTTTCATCCATTTCGAGTTTATCTTTGTGGATGGTGTAAGAGAATGGTTGAGTTTCATTCTTCTACATATAGCTGTCCAGTTTTCCCAGCACCATTTCTTGAAGAGACTGTCTTTTTTCCATTGGATATTTTTTCCTGCTTTGTCAAAGATTATTTGACCGTAGAGTTGTGGGTCCATATCTGGGCTCTCTACTCTGTTCCAGTGGTCTATGTGTCTGTTTTTGTGCCAGTACCAAGCTGTCTTGGTGATCACAGCTTTGCAGTAAGGCTTGAAATGGTGGTGGGTATTGAGGAGGGCACGTATTGCATGGAGCACTGGGCGTGGTGCATAAACAATGAATTTTGGAACCCTGAAAAAATAAAATTAAATTTAAAAAATTTAAAAATTAAAAAAAAAACCAAGGAGAAAAATCTAAGTTGAGTCCTGTGAATCTTCCCTGTTGACTCATGGGGCTCAGTTGGGGAAGGTATTATTCCATTTTGTGTGAATTTAGTGTCAGTAACCCCGCCTGATGTATTACGATGTCTCGTGCACTGTAGTCATCAGGTTGGGGGAGGGGAGGGAGGTAGAGAAGAGGAGGCCCAGAGTGAGACAGAGCCCGAAGATGGCCCTTCTCTGGTTTGCTTCGGTCCTCTCATTACCATCTATGTCAGTAAGAACTCAGTAAGAACTGTCTGTCTGTCTGGCTGCACCCTCCTCCCTCCAGCTCCCTTTTTAGAAGACAGGTTTTGAGGCCATGTTCTGTAGGTGGGCAGAAGCTGTGAATGCGTCCCTTGCCCCCGTGAACGGGCTGACCTGTTCGTTCTGCGAATTTTCTCTGACCTTCTCTGACCTTCACTGCTTCGTCTCACTTCATCCACAGATCTCACTAGTTACAAATCCTACCTGTTGTAGTTCCATGAAAGATGTCCATTGTTTTGTTTGAGGATTTTAAAGTCAGTCCAGGAAATCCAGACAGCTGGGTAATTTTTAGCTTTTAATTTTCTTTTTTAAACAAAACAAAAATAACCTATTTTTGTTCCTGCGTGTGGTTCAAATGGATGTGTTTGCGGATCAAATTTAGAGAAATCCCAGAATATGTAACTTTATTGTGAATATGTTTAACTTTAGTGATAAGAAATAGATCTGTAATATCCATTACGCTAGGATACATGCTTAGGGACAATTTTAGAGTCGACTGGCTCTGTCTGGGTCTAGTCAAAGGCAGATGATAGTTTAAGGAATTCTCAACCGTGTGCTTACAGGCCACGAGTCCAAAAGTCAACTCTTAGAGCCCCAGTGCTCACACTGACTCAGTTTATTATGATCAGATACACTAGGAAGCAAGCTTTTCTCCAAATAGAACAACTCGAATATTGATTGTAGACATGAGTTTCTTCTTCTGTTTTCTTTTTGTATAAAAACATGTCAAGCTAGAATCCTTGCAGTGTTTGGGTTTTCCCTGACGTTTGCAAGTATTGCAGTTGACCTTTGTAGAAATTTCCATTACCTGCACCGTGTGTGGTGGAGATCGCTAACGCAAGACGAGGCACAGTCCTGATGTTTCGAGCAGAAGAGAAAGGACTTCGGAGCCAGCAGACGTCTCCTTTGATAATCTCTTAGCCACCTTCAGACGCCGGCTTGTTTCACTGTCTGCAGGTTCTGTCATCTCTTGGCTGTAAGTGGCGGAGCCACGATGACGCGCCTCCAACCGCCCCTTGAGGGCTCTCCACATCGGTTCTCCGGTCCTTAGCTGGGCCGATTCCGCTGCACCAGAATACCTCCCTACTTCATTCAAAACTAGATGAAAAAACCCCAGCGCTGTCGAGTAAGAGCCCCTCTCTTTCTTTTCACTCCGACCTCCTGGGGGTTATAGCTTGTGGTGATGATGTATAGATAATAGTTTATTTTTATAATGACAGTATTTTAAAGGCTCACATGGGATTTTCATGTTGGAGGTCACATGTCCTTTGCTATTTCAGAATGTTACACATTTGCTGTATGTCCGATCTCTTTTTTGTTTCCCAGCCTGATTTGTCATAGACGCTCATTTTTGGTATTGACTCTTATGTATATTAGTAAGAATTTCATTTCCTGGAGGATTGCAGAAGGGCTTTCTCAAAACCTAGAAGCATATTACTTCTGTAATTTTTTTTTTAAGATTTTATTTATTTATTTGACAGAGAGAGAGAGAGAGATCACAAGTAGGCAGAGAGGCAGGCAGAGAGAGGGGGGGAAGCAGGATCCCAGCTGAGCAGAGAGCCCGATGCGGGGCTCGATCCCAGGACCCTGAGATCATGACCTGAGCCGAAGGCAGAGGCTTTATTTAACCCACTGAGCCACCCAGGCGCCCCTACTCCTGTAATTTTTAAATAAAGCTAATGGTGAAAGAAATTGCTTCCAGGCTTATCTTCAGAGGGGTGGGCTGGGAGGGTTTTGTATCAGGGAATTTTTAAAACTATCTAGGGGGATAAACCGTGCGTGTAAAAGTCACAGATGTCTCCTGCGTGATGCACGATCTCACACCTTCTTTGTCTCTGTCCATGAAGGTGTCAATTCATGGTCTATATTTTTATTGTGCCTTTTGTTTATTTGCTTTTTCCAAATGAGGCAGGAAAGAAAATAGTGCAAAAATAGGCTTCAAAGCTTTCAAAACGAGCCAGGCGGATTGTTTTTCCATTTCAGCCCCATTTACTCACAGAACTTGACTTAGACACATGATAGCTTTGGGGGGTGAATTATGTTTTACAGACAAACATTTTTTACCTTAAGGATTTTCCTGAGGAAAAGAGCCAGAAGGATACTCTTCTCCTTATTGGAGATCCCAAACTGCTGAGCAGAATTTACTGGGGCTAGCGCCCATGGGTGAGAAATTCCATTATTGGACGAGTCCAGGGTGAAGGATGTTGCCACGGAAGCTTCTGTTTGTGGAAGACGAGGCCACGTGACTTGAGAAGACCCATCTTGATACTGTTACTTTGTGATCAAATACCAGAGAGTTTCACCTAACAAGGGGCTGCCCTGGTCTTACTTTGGCTCATGACCGGAAATTTCAAATGGGCTTTCCACGGTATCTGAAAACCCTGTACATTCTGTCATCGGCCGAAAGTCACCATTACACACTTCCTCTTTCTAACCGTTAACGCTTCCCTTCTCCTTCCAATGGCCTGAGGATCCTGCTTCACGCTGCAGCGAGAAACCGGCTGGAAGGTAGCGGAAGGATGCCCTCCCGCTGCGTCACCGTGGACTTTACCGCCTCCCCGCACCTCTACGCACCGTCTGCTTGCTATGCCCCTGCACGAGGGTGTATTAGAAATTCCATTTCCCAACTCTTTCAAGAGCTTCTGTCTTATGATGAAACACTCCGTCCCTTGGATGCTCCTCATGTCCCATCAACATCCTTTATGTGAACACACTGCGGTGTTTCCACAGCCAGAGCGCGCCCCTAACACACAGACCCGCTCGCGCCCCTCACCGGGTTGGCCCCGTGCCCCATGCTCCCCAGCATCTGTCTGGGGTCAACTGCAGCTGCGATTTTCTTCTCCTTCTCTCTCGGATCTAGTGCACCTGTGCTCTTCCACTTACTCTGTTTGATTAGCTGTGAGTTGTAATCATTCAAATAGAATTTTAGGGATGCCTGGGTGGCTCAGGTTGGCCATCTGTCTTCGGCTCAGGTCACGATCCCGGGGTCTGGGGGTTGAGTCCCGCTTCTCCCTCTCCCTCTGCTACTCCCCCTGCTCATGCTCTATCGTTCTCTCTCAAATAAATAAACAAAATCTTTAAAAAATTTTTTTAATTAAAAAAATAGCGTGATGATTCACAGACATGTACCCTGGGGCAAATAATACATCATGTGTTAATAAAAAATAAAAAAAATTAAAAAAATAAAATTTTAAACTACTATATACCTAATATGGAAACTATAAGCAAGAAAGGACAAAACAAAAACCCCACACATCCACAAAGAGCCACTATCAACACTGATGCAGGTCCTTTCAGGGGCGTTCCTACATACTTGTACACAAACGAGATCTTATTAGTGATGATTCTTTCCCTTTCAAGGGACGGCAAATCAATTCAGACTAGGCAAGGAAAAACTGAGTTTCCCAGATCATGCAACTGAAAAGCGGGTGGATTATAGGCTCAACTCAGGAAGCCACACAGCTCTGCCAACACCAAGGGAGCGCTGCCGTCCTGTGCTCCCGGAGAGGGACAGTGGGGACCACAGACCCACTCATCACAACCGCGGTGGCTGAGTGGCACCCTGTGTGGTCGGGTGCTTTCCCAGCCCCAACCAACCCCAGGAGCCCAGAGAAGAGGGAGGGCCACTCCTCCCAAAAATACTGGTGACTCAAAAGAGTGTCGATCTCAACAATCATGCCATAATAATATTTTACACTATTTCTCTCATTAATGTCAGGAACATTTTCCTATGTCAACAAAACCTATACATTTTGCAAAACTTGTCTTAGTGACCGAACCCTCGTCACTTGTGTGGATGTTTAATAATGTAACCATTCCTTATTGATGGGCATTTAGCACATTTCCAATTTTCTTTCAGGCAATCAATACTCAGGCGCACAAACACTGAATGAACTATTACGCTTCAATATTTTCAAGAAATGGAATTAAAAAAAATTTTTTTTTTAAGAAACGGAATTTCTGAGTCAAAAGCATGCTCATATTTAATGCTTTTGGAAGCTTTTTATCCACTTATTACCTTCCAGAAAACTGCAATGTACAATCCCACCAGCAAGATAAGAAATTACTTCTTTTTTTTCCTTGTATAGTAAGTTTTTCTCCATCTTGATCCAATCCTATAAATAATTTTCATTGTTTTCCTTTTGTGTTAATCTGAGGACCGTGAGGCTTCCCTAATCTGTCCTTGCTGTGTCTGCAGGAGCCTGGCAGTGGGCTGTGGGTCGGTGGAAGGTCCACGCTTCCCAAAAGCCTTCCCCGAGAAGCCACAGGTGGTAGTAATAACAACGGGATGAGCAGGGACAGTCGTTATTTACGGAGTCCTTACGAGGGGACAAGTGCGGTGTCAACCGTCATCAAGGTCATCCCGTCCCCTCGCACCTTCCCGCCTCTGCCCTCCCCCACCTGGCCTTGCACACTGCTCCTGGGTCCCTCCGACCCTTCCCTGTGATGCTTCGTTTGTCCTGGAATATTCTGCTGTCAGCGTCTACACAGCCCCCTCCTTCACACGAGCTGGATTTCTGTTTCATTATCAACGCCACAAGGAAACCTCACTTCGGTGCCTGATCTGCATCGGTCCCTGCCTCCCCCACCCCCGCCACGGTCCTTCAGCCTGTTTTCTGGTCCAGAACTAGTTGTCTGAAGTCATTTTGTCTGCTTCTCTGTGCTCTGATTGCCGGTTTCCCCAGGAGAAGGTAAGTGGGGGCCTGTCCTCTGTCCCTCCTGGGTCTCGGCGCCTGGATGCCCGCCTCGCCCTCGTCTGGACCACCCCGTACGAGTCTGTCCGGTGAGTGAGGGCTCCTGGCTACCCGGGTGGGAAACCACAGTCAAGCTAGACTCAGGGTTTCTTTTCCTTAAGGCGTACTCACTGGATTTTCCTTTTCTAAATTCTCTGGAATCATCCATCTTCTACGGAAGAATCCCTGGGATAATTCTGTGTCACTTACATCTGGACTATCTGAATACCCTCCTCAGTGCCCTGACTGTTTTCAGCTTCTCTTTCTACTAATTCTTGTAAGACGCTACGGCATTAGTGTTTCTGTAAAAGTGGTCGAGAAACGTGTCACGTGTAAATCAAAGCTCGTTGTCGCCGCTTCTGAGCGGGAAATCGTTATCAGTGGGGAGGTAAGTTGTGGGACGGCCTCCCCCCGCAGCAGCTAACTGGGAGGGAAACAAGGACGCGTCAAAGCATCTGGTCGCTCTGGTCCTGGGAGACGGGGTGGCGTGGGCACACGCCGTGGGCCGGGCGCCGTGACCGCAGGCTGAATACGCAGAGACGG
>JAPYYM010000761.1:0-14309 GCA_028534135.1 Potos flavus
AATCCTAAAATTTATATGGAACCAGAAAAGACCCCCAATAGCCAGAGGAATGTTGAAAAAGAAAACCAAAGTTGGTGGCATCACAATTCCAGACTTCAAGCTCTATTACAAAGCTGTAATCATCAAGACAGTATGGTACTGACACAAAAACAGACACATAGATCGACGGAACAGAATAGAGAGCCCAGAAATGGACCCTGAAGTCTATGGTCAACTAACCTTCGACAAAACAGGAAAGAATGTCCAATGGAAAAAAAACAGTCTCTTCAACAAATGGTGGTAGGAAAACTGGACAGCCACATGCAGAAGAATAAAACTGGACCATTTCCTTATACCATATACAAAAACAGACTCAAAATGGATGAAAGACCTCATGTGAGATGAATGAAATGAATGAATGAAAGACCTCAGTGTGAGACAGGAATCCATCAATATCCTTGAGGAGAACACAGGCAGCAACCTCTTCAATTTCAGCCACAGAAACTTCTTCCTAGAAACATCGCCAAAGGCAAGGGAAGCAAGGGCAAAAATGAACTATTGGGACTTCATCAAGATCAAAAGCTTTTGCACAGCAAAGGAAACAGTCAACAAAATCGAAAGACAACTGACAAAAAGGGAGAAGATATTTGCGAATGACCTATCAGATAAAGGGCTAGTATCCAAAATCTATAAAGAACTTATCAAACTCAACACCCAAAGTAAGAATCCAATCCAGAAATGGGCAGAAGACATGAACAGACATTTCTGCCAAGAAGACATCCAAATGGCCAACAGACACATGAAAAAGTGCTCAACATCACTCGGCATCAGGGAAATACAAATCAAAAGCACAGTGAGATACTACCTCACACCAGTCAGAATGGCTAAAATTAAACAGTCAGGAAACGACAGGTGTTGGCGAGAATGCAGAGAAAGGGGAACCCTCCTACACTGTTGGTGGGAATGCAAGCTGGTGCAGCCACTCTGGAAAACTGTATGGAGGTTCCTCAAAGTGAAAATAGAGCTACCCTATGACTCAGTAACTGCACTACTAGGTATTTAACCCAAAGATACAAATGTAGTGATCCGAAGGGGCATGTGCACCCGAATGTTTATAGCAGCAACGTCCACAGTAGCCAAACTATGGGAAGAGCCTAGATGTCCATCAACAGATGAATGGATAAAGAAGATATGGTATATATATATATATATATATATATATATATATATATATATATACAATGGAATGCTATGCAGCCATCAAAAAACCCCAAAATCTTGCCATTTGCAAATGACTTCGATGGAACTAGAGGGTATTACACTAAGTGAAATAAGTCAATCAGAGAAAGAGAACTATCATATGATCTCTCTGATATGAGGAATTTAAGAGGCAGGGAGGGGGTTGTAGGGGGAAGGGAGGGAAAAATGAAACAAGATGGAACTGGGGAGGGAGACAAACAGTAAGACTCTTAATCTCAGGAAACAAACTGAAGACTGATGGGGGGTGTGGGGAGGGATAGGGTAGCTGGGTGATGGACATTGGGGAGGGTATGTGCTATGGTGAGTGCCGTGATATGTGGAAGACTGATGATTCAAAGACCTGTACCCCTGAAGCAAATAATACATTATATGTTAAAAAAAAAAAAAAAAGGAGAGAAGTGCCATAGGAAGTGAAGACAAAGGACACTCTCTGCCCCATTCAGAAATGAGAGCCACCAGTAGGTCTTTACCAATGGTTCTCAGAGTGTATTCCTTAGACCAGCAGCATTAGCATCACCTGGAGGCTTGTTAGAAATGCCGACCTACTGGGGCACCTGGGTGGCTCAGTCGGTTAAGCATCAGGCTCTTGATTTCAGCTCAGGTCATGATCTCAGCTCAGGTCATGATCTCAGAGTCCTGGGACTGAGCTCGGTGTCTACACTCAGCAGGGAGTCTGGATTCTCTATCTCCCTTTCCCCTTGCCTCTCCCCCGCTTGCATGCTCATGCACATGTGTGTCTCTCTTTCTCTGAAATAAATAAATAAATAAATAAATAAATAAATAAATAAATCAGTCAGTCAGTCAGTCAGTCAGTCTTTAAAAAAAAAAAGACCAAATATGTATTTGGACAAGATCCTCAGATAATTTGCATACACACTGAAATTAGAGGGGCACCAATCCCCAAGGTTTTCCCACGCCTTCCAAGGCTTTCCCTTGGTAGCTGAGAAGCAGGGCAGGGAACAAAGAGCAGCGCCTGTGTGGGCATCGGTGCCCGCAATCCTGTGAGCTGGAGCTTTGCCACTGACTGCTGAACCTCTTCTAGGTGCTGAGGGATGAAAGAAGGAGAATCCCAGCAAGAAATAGTCACTGCCTCAGGAAGCAATGACACTAGGGAGGAAATAAACTACGATCAACGGCAAAATGGAGCAGTAAATAGAGGCATGAGTGCCTCAAGGTCAAGGACTGTGTCTTCATCATTTTTGAATGCCCAGGCACTTGGCAGGGTGCCGGGCACGCAGTAGGTCGTCAGCATATGCTTCCTGAGAGCCTGCAGAGGAGGAAATCTCTCCTTTGCATTCCATGCCCTCGAGAATCTACGGAACTCTTGCTTTTTCTTGGTTGGACCTAGCACACTTATTTGCCACTTCTCTTTACTTTTATGAACCTCTTGGATTCTGGTTTCTGCTTGTGCTTCCAGTGCTTAAATATGACTACTACTAAAATCTTACGTTATTGAGTATTAACTATGCATGCAGACCATACTACTTACTCCTTGACAGGTAGTAACTCATTTTATCTGCACAAAAATCACAGATCGATGTTGGTACCTAATTATGTCCATTTTCCAGATGAGAAAACTGAGGCTCAAATAGGCTAAACAATGTGCCCGAGGTCCCCTAGTTAGTAAATAATACAGACAAGAGTCAACCCAGGCAGTGTGATGCCAGCATCCACCTTCCCGGCTTTGAGTTCCTGGCTTTGAACAGCCATCCTGCCTGGACCCATCAGAGGTCTGCAGACTGCTGGCATTCTCCCTCTTGCCTTTGCACACTGGCCCCTATCATAGATGCCTTGCCCCTTCCAGCCACGTCAGGCCCCTCTCGTCCACGTTAGGGGAGGCTGGCCTCTCCTGCTGTCTTCCCACCTTGACAGAAATCAGAAACAAAGACTATCCTACAAGAAGACCAAGGAAATTCCTATTTGCCTTCTGGGGTGGTCTAGCTTTTGGGTGGACCCCAAAGTATACTTTCTTTAGGATTTTTTTTTTTTTAAACCAGTATTCCTGATGGGGGTGTTAGCTCTGAAATTACCGTTTGAAATAAGTTTGAGAAAGAGGAGGAGGCCACCTGGTTGAGCCCGAGTAGCATCAAACATCTTTCACTCCCGGGCTCGGGCTCGTGGGACGCGATCTTTCCTAACAGCACCCGTTAGGCATCACCGCCCGAAACCCCAGAGCTGCACGAATGCTGGTGAGAAGGAAAGGAGAGCAAGTTCAGACAAGCCATATACGGCATGTCACTTTCAACAATCAACAGTCCCGCTTCCTGTCGGTCGCTAACGCTGAGCTGCTCAGTACAGCACAATGATAGGAAAACGCTGAGCGTACAACAATAAAGCAAGGAATAAACAGCGCCCAAGTTTTTCTTTAAACCAACATATGCGGCTTGGTGGACTGTGGTGTTTTATTTATATTGCTATGCAACGGAGGAAAAAAAAAATAAAGGTGATTCCAGTGAGAGGCGCAGGCCTATGCCGTGCTATCTGATTATAGTGTCCGAATTTAGACATGACAGATGTTGGGAGGGGTTCCATGTTAGACATCAACCATGATAACAGAAATGAATTTAGTGGGGTTCATGGCTAGGCTTTACTTTTGTTTTTAAAAATGTAGCAGTGAATATAGTTTGCGGCCCTGGGCCAGGCAGAGCTGTGCCGGCTCTGGCAGGATCTAGCTGAATGTTTATAAAATCAGGAGCACAGCCTAGGGAAACTTACTTAAACCAAGCTGCCAGAGGAGCCTGCAAATCGATTTGTCAAATTGAGGATCACAGAACACACCCGCCCCCCACCTCCTTGCCTGCCTTCTGGTGAATTCCTGATAGCAAAGAGAGTGTGGTCACCCAAGGGGGCAAATTGCAGATCATAGAACACACCCGCCCCCACCTCCTTGCCTGCCTTCTGGCGAGTTCCTGATAGCAAAGAGAGTGCGGTCACTGAGGGGGACCTTATAGCTCAGAAGGGCAGGTGCCCGAGCATGCCAAGGGGTGAGTGAATAGGACACTTGAAGTCACAGCTAAAGCTGAGCCTTCGAGGAAAACCAACCCCCACCCTCTGCCCGCTCCCCAAACTTCGCACAAACCCCTCCAACCAGGAAAAACAACTTCAGAAACTAGGGTGGGGCTTTTCTGGAATCAGGTCCCTCAGTTACAGTGAAGGCAGAGGTCTAGATAATTTATTCCCAATAATCACTTTCCCCTAAACCATTATGTACTGGTTTCAGTTGGCCCTTTCCCTGTGGTGGTGCATGTCTAAGACTTGGGAAGGCCTCCAGTAACTGTGCTGTTCAGACACCCTCGGTCCCCACCCTCCCGGGGAGTTGGGAGAGAGGAAGGCCTCATACCCCCCTCCTGGGCTCAGTCTATGCAAACAAAAAACAAATCAACAGGTAATGCACAGGAAGAGGTAGGATCAGTCCTTCAGATCATTGATTATCAGTGCAAATTGGGAAGGCCATTTCTACCGAGTGCTCTAAGCTGCAGATTCACTCATTCATTCTACAGATATTTACTGAATGCCTCCTGCGCACCAGGCTCTGTTCTAGGCACTGGAGATATAATTGTGAACATAAGAGAAAAAAAGAAAAAAGAAAAAAAAAAAGCCTGCTCTCAAAGCATTCCAAGTTCTAGTGGAGAAAATTCACAAGTACAAATTGAGAGGATAATGTGTAGTCATCCTAAAACAAAGACAAGCTGAAAGTCACTTGGCAAACATAGACGCTATTCCCCAAATTAAGGGACTCGGGAAAGAGAGTTAACTTTTACTGAAAGCTCCTACGTGCAGGCACTAATAACAATGTTTTTTGAGCACTTACTATGTACTAGATTCATAAGAAGATGAGGTCAGGCACTTTACACATTTCATTTTAATCCCCCTGACAACCCTGTTACCCCAGTTGTATAGATGAGCAAACAGACACCTAGAAATAAGAGTAACTTACTCAAGCACACCCTGCTTGGGATCTCTGCACTTGAGCCTTACCCCTTTAACAGATGGTAGTCACACTCAGCCTTGCACTGTTTCTCTGCTGGTGGGTGGCATGTTACCAACCCCCTTGCCTTGCCCACCTTCATTCTACCAGTCCTCCGAGGTCCGGCTTAAACACCCTATTTTCAGGACAACTGTCCTGACTCCTCACTGTTGCTGCAATCCTTTCTCTGAACTCCTTTTTTTCCTTTTTTTAAAGATTTATTTATTTCAGAGAGAGATAAAGAGAGAGAGAGAGCGCGAGGGGGAGGGTCAGAGAGAGAGGGAGAGAAAATCTCAAGCAGACTCCTCCCTGAGCACTGAGCCTGATGTGGGGCTCGATCTCACCACTCTGAGATCATGACCTGAGTCCAAAAATCAAGAGTTAGACACTTAACTGACTGAGCCACCCAGGCACCCCACCTTTCTCTGAACTCCTTAATTAGATCATATGTATAAAAGGTCATGTCTAACCCCAGTGGCTAACACATGGCAAACACTCAAACATCATTTTGTTCCTACTTCCCTTCTTTACTATGTATGGCCAGAAGTGTGACATTTGTCACTTGATTATATACTTCTTAACTTGTTGTTCTATATACATTGGACTTGTTTCCTTAACAACATTAGCAGCTTAGGGAATAGCATTTTATATTTATAAATTATATATACTGATTTATATTTCTATATTATAAATTATCTTTATAATACTTACTTAATAATTGTTTAACATTGGTTCTCAAGCTTGAGAAAGCACCAGAATTACCTAGAAGGCTTGCTAACAGACTACTGGGTCCCTCCCCCAGAGTTCCTCCTTCAGCTGGCCTAGAATGGCGCAGCGAATGTGCATTTCTGACAAGTTCCCAGGAGATGCTGATGCTGCTCGTCCAGGAACCACTCTCTGAGAACCACTGCTTAGGAGTGTAATGTGCCACACTGCTTAGGACCGCAGAGGCTGAGTCTGAGTCCCACCTCTGCCACACACTGCTATGTGACCTTGGGCAAGTCAACCTACGTGCGCCTCTGTTTCCTCAGGTGTAAAAATGGCGATAACAATATTATATACATGAACATCACCGTGAGGGTTGAGTGTAATAATGAATGCAATGTGCTTAGCACTATCCCTGACACACTGAAAACATTCAATAAATGCTTCCTATGGTCCCTGGAAAGGCCGGCACAACGTCAGGCACTAAATAAGCACTGAGCCCAGCCTGAGAAGTCCTTCTGAGGCTGATAGAAAACTTGTTTTGAATTTGTAAGCAGTGAGAACAGAGGGTGTCACCGAAGCATGACATCTATGATTAACAGCTTTTAAGATTAAGCCAGACTATTAAAAAGCACAACATAAAGGGCCTTTAGAAATGTCCCTCACTGTAGTATGCTGAGTGTAAATGCCTGGTGTACAAAAACCATGTGTGTTTTTAAAATTCAGGGGCCGTCTTTGGGGTGCCTCCTTCACATCTTTCCCTGCTGAAGGATGCTGAGTGTGGCAAGTTGTTTTCTGAGAGGTTAGAGTTGCTGGAGTCACCCAGGCATCTGGGCTAATGGGTTGGCAGACACAAGCAGAGCCCATCATTCAATAATTAATTAGTTGCGGTCATGGGAAGACAAACTCCCTGGAGCACATAGGGCAATCACCATCCTCCTCTCTCCTAGTTTTTCACCCAGGCCTCTGCTGTTCCCCACTAGCATTAAGAACCTGTTCACTCAAAACAATATTTATATTTTCCCTCAGGGTCTAACTGACTGACAGTTTCTTGAGAAAGCCCAAGAGGAATGTGCAGACAAGATAATTTTTAGACCTTGTCTTACAGTCCTCCAGGGCCTGAGACAGGGTAACCAGGGATCTAGGGATGGTCTGGCCCTAATCTTGTCCCAATAATATAGGATACAAGGGGCATGGCCCCTATCTCTCTGTGAACCACTAATCCAGGGAATGTGGGTTCAATGCAAAGTTGAATGAGACCATCTGTGGTATTTAGCAGAGACTGTGGGCTAGGGGCTATGGGGAGATGCTGCTGCCCGTTGGAAGCCCCCCTTTGCCGTCCATCCACTTCAGGGAAGAGTATCACCACCCCCTCGCAGCCAGGTACCCTCCTCTAACCCCCAGAATAAGGACGACACCTGCCCCCCTCATACGATTTTCACTCCTATCCCCAATTTCCTTAAACAAAACCATCACCGCCAGGTGGTGTCTCCACACACGCCGTTTGGGGCACCACCCCTGGCAGCCCCCGCACGGGCACAGGGGTTTTTCTCCCAGCGCCCTGGCCAGGCCCCGGCTGCAGGGGAAAGGCAAAGCGGCAAGGGGTGAGTGCCCCGGAGCCAGGTGGGGAGCCGACTCCTCAGAAGGTGAGGTGAGGAGGGGCTGGCGTCCCCGCACCTGGAGTCACCAGCTGAGGCAGAGCTTCCTCAAAGGGAAGAGCCACAAGGTGTCCCCCCCGCTTCTCACCGTTTCTTGTTGCTCAATCTCTCCCTCCCTCCACGCTCCCTCCCCCGCTTCATCCCTCCAGCTATTCCTCCCCTCCCTCTTTGTCTGCCTCTTCCTCACCTCAGCCTTTTTGAACACCCAGCCTTCTGGAGCCCGGCTCGGACGCCGCAGCGGCCGGCTCCCCGGGGACCCCGGCCCCGCGCCCCCGCGCCCCCGCCCGGCCCCTCTCCTGCCCGGCTCCGGGTCTCACCCAAAAGAGCAGGTTGAAGCCGAGCAGCAGGTACTTGATGCACCGCAGGCCCCCGCGGAAGCGCCCCATGCTGCGGCGCCGGCGGCGGGATCCCGAGTCCCCAGGCCCGCGCTCGGAGCGCCGGGAGCGGCGGGAGCCGGCGGGGAGGGGGCGGAGCGCGAGGGGGCGTGGGCGGGGCCTTCGGGGGGCGGGGCGGTGGGGCGGGGCCCGGGCCGGGCTCGGAGCGGGGGCCGGGCTCGGAGCGGGAGCCGTCCCCGGGGGACCCCGAGAGGCTGGCGTGGGGTGGGGGCGCAGAGGGGGCGGAGATCTGGCCGCAGGAAGGACGCGTTCCCCTCTCTGCCCCCGTAACGCGGGCGCGTTCCCTCGGTGCTTCTGCGGGCATCTGCGAGGAAGGAGCGTCCGCTGGGGACCCGAGACCCATTTAATCAGCGCCCTGTGCAGAGACTCATTTGAGGCCTGCAGCGGCGATAGAGAATGAGGACGCGGCCCGGGTGGCTATGGAAACCTAGGAAGGTGGCCTCGGGTGAAGAGCAAAGTAGGATCCGGGGCCGCCCTGAAGCTGGCAGTACCTGTCGCAGGGCACCCGGCCTGGGGCTGTGCTCCCCTGGCGCCCGGCGAGCTCACAGGCCACGGGGCCCCTTCTAGGGGACCCTCCGCTGGTTCCTCCCGCGCTTCTCGGAGAACTCTTACCTTAATAGGCAAGAACTGGCAGAAGGCGCGGGATGAGGCTGCCCTGCGCCCTAATGGCTGCTCCCCACCCTGCTCCGCCTAGCCAGCGAAGGCGAGTCAGGGACTCCCCCGGGTCCCGCTGGATTTGACTGATGGGAGGGCTTGGAAAGGAATTCAGATCCTCGGGGATTATTGTGATATGGAGATAGGAGAAAAGGGGGCGGGTTTTGTTTTGCTCTGTTTCATTAAGTTAGGCTGCTGGCTGGGAAACCAGGCTCCTGCTCCCATTGACTGAGTGTCTGCAATATGTGGTGCCAGACGGCGTGGGGGCGACAAGAGAGTGTAAAACCAGGGATCCTATGCATCAATTCAGCAAGCCTTTAAGTGCTGATTCCAGGCCGGCATAGTAGCAAGCCCCAGGGACTCCAGAATGAGGAGAGAGCCGGGCCTGGTAGATTCATCTCTGGTGGTAGAGAGAGAGCTGTAAGCATGTAAATATAGCCGGAGGAGGAGGTTGGGCAAGGTGCTGGCCCCCACAGCCTGACCGCACCTCACCAGACAGAGGAGACTTCATCTCACCAGGAGACTTCATCCGAGGAGCGTGGGCCTCACTTGGTCTCCAAGAATGAGCACAGAGGGCAAGCAGTCTGGACAGAAGGGACAGCATGTGCAAAAGCATAGGGCTGGAGAGACCAAAGACCACCCCTTGGAACTAGGAGACATGTAGTTAACTCAAGTGAAGCAGACAGGAGGTGAGTCTAGGGGGTGTTGGTCATAGCTTTCAGCTGACAAAGGTGCAAAACTACCCTTGGGCCACAGTTTCCTCATCTGCAACATGTAGATCATGGTACCTACTTCATAGAGTTGTGAAGATTAAAGAGTTCCTATTTGTGGAGTGCCTAGAACGGTGCCTGGCACAGAGTAAGTGCTCTAGAAAGCTTAGCTATCATATCACATTGCACTCTATCATCAACCAGTTTTGGGCACCTGGAGGGCTCAGTCGGTTAAGCATCTGTCTTCGGCTTGGGTCAGGATCCCAGGGTCCTGGGATGAGGCCCTGCTTTGGGCTCCCTGCTTAGCGGAGAGCCTGCTTCTCCCTCTCCCTCTGCCTGCCACTCTCCCTGCTTGTGCTCTCTCTCTGTCAAGTAAATAAATAATATCTTAAAAAAAAAAAATCAACCAGTTTTTACCAGGTTGCCATCTTTGTCTCCATCTGTGCCTTTAGACATTTGTTTGAATATCTAATGAATTTTATTTATGAAAATGAGTAGAAGACAGAAAAATGAAAGTGCTGATTCTGGTGATAAGAATAAGTCTTAAATAGTGCAATAGAGAAAAAGATGGAAGTCATTAGGTATGCAGAAAGAGACAGACAGCTTCAACTGAACACTGTTCTAGATCTGTCATCTCTGTTCTATTATAAAGGAAAAGAACTAAAGTGCAGTGTCTGATATATAGTGGGCATTCAATAAATCTCTGAACTGAATGAACAACAATGATATTATACTTTAAATATATTGTTGAATTTATGTCTCCAGGACAAAATGCATTTAGAGATGATATATTCTCTAGTCTCTGGGAACAGAACCCTTATTATAACACGTAAACCTATTGTTCTTTCATACTACAGTTTTAGCACAAATGTGTTAAAGACAGATGGCTGTTTGCCTAGCACAACAGGTTTAGATTTTGAGTATCGACTTCCCCAGCTCCTCCCTCTAGGAAGTTGTGTCTTAAGGGAGCTGATCCTTGACAGGACTGGGGCACTCTAACTGATGACGCATTTTCAGGAGTACGTTATTAAGGAAACTGCAGAACTCTGTTACATAACATACTAAGGAAGTTAGCCTTTAAACTAGGTGTTAGGCAAAGACACAGACAAGATCTAGGCAGGGGATAAGATGGTTAGCTGTCTGTTTTTAGAATGGTCAAGCTGGGGCCACATGGAGGACGGTTCGAAGTTAAGACTTGAGACTCAGAGACTGTTAGAGCAGTTCAGGGAGGAAATGAGAACATGAACCAAGACAGTGGCAGTGGGTATGGGAAGGAGGCTCAAATGCGAGAGAGATTCAAAGACTGAGAAAAGATCAAGACAGTGGATATGAGGAGTAAGAACTAAGGATGGGAAAGAGCTAAGGATGACTCCTGGGGCTCCTTACTTGGGTAACTAGTCAGGTCCTGGGACTGTGAACACAGATGGGGGTAATAGAAGGTGGAGCGGGTTGGGGAGAATGTTACAGATACTGTAGGCAGGCTCACCCATCACCCAATCCGACATCGAAGTTAGAGGATAAGGAAGTTAAGTACGTGCCTCCTGGTTTCCTTTGCAGCTAGGACAACAGTCTGATTAATGGAATTTATGGGGAAGTCTGCTGGGAGGCTTCTGGGAAATCTGAAGCTGTGTTGATAAAAGTTCAGTTGCCGCTGGCATTGCTCCCTTCCCCCTTTTCCTATCTTGAACTCAGACATGATGCCTGGAGCTGCAGAACCCTTTGTGACTATGAGGGAAGGCCAAAGGAATGGTAGACCTGTTAGCCAGGAGATCGTTGAGGCTGTTGAACCAACACCAGCAGCCACCTACCTCCAGATCTCTTGTTATGTAAGAAAAATCACCCTTGTTTTGTTTGTTCTATTCTGTTACTTGTAGCTGATGGTATTTCTAACTGACACAGGAAGACAATAAATTCGTTTTTGGATCTGTTGAGTTTTAGATCGGATGGGAAATCCAGATGGAACATTCCAGGAGACAGATGGAAAGATGATTGAGATTCTGGAGAGAGGTTTGGGCTGTAAGTTTAGGTTAGAGATTCATTAGCAAATGGTGATGATAGAAACCAATGGTCTTCAAACTTTTACCCACACATCCCTTAAAGAATTATGAAAAAATATATTCCTGTTTGTACACTTTCTCCAATATTTTGTTGTGAATATTTTCAAACATACAGAAAAGTTGAAATAATTGAGCAGTGAACAACATATACACACCACCTAGATTCTACTGTAAACATTTTGCTTTAGTTACATCTGTCCATTTGTCGATCTAATTTTTTATACATTTCCAAATAAATTCTTGACACCAATACATTTCACCCCTAAATTCTTCAGCATGCATAACATGAACTAGAGTTCATATATTTGTTTATACTTTTTCTTTTTTTCTTGAGATAAAATTTACCTTAATGAAATTTAGACATCTAAGTACACCATTTGATGATTTTTGACAGACACTTTTGCCTTTCTAACCTCAAACTCTGTTAAGGTATAGAACATTGTTATCACCCCAGAAAGTTCCCTTGAACCCTTTTACAGTCAGTCTCTGCCACCATCCCCCCTAGAAGCAAACACTGTTCTGATTTTTTTCATGATTAATTTTCCCCGTTCTGTAACATCATAAAAGTGAAATTGCACAGTATTTACCCTCATATATTTTTTGACTGGCATACAAAATTCTTTAACTTTTAAGTTTGCAAAAGATGTTGTTTCTAATGTATTTTAAATATTGACATTAAAAAAATGGTCACATCCTCATTTTAATGCACCCAGGAGAAACTTAATGTCAATGTTATCTTCTACCTACCATCATCCATTTCTTTTTATGTATCAGGTTTAGGGCTTGAAATAACAATAGGAAAATTTTGATCAATGCTTGTAGATGATGAGCTCACAATTTTTAAACATTTCTCATTGATGAGAAACTTAACTCAAAATAATTTTTATTGCAGTGCAATAAATGTACATTATATTAGTTTCAAGTGTACAACATGATTCACTATTCGTACATATTCATTAGCTACTTTAAAAAAGTATGAATAAATGCTTCTTTACCAGAGTGAAAGTTTGACATCTTTTTCCTCCTTGAACTTGTATTTCCATTCCATCTTTTCCATGAAATGTAATCCTAAAGTAATTTTTATGCTTGAAACATTTTTCTTGAATCTCCTTTTATACATGTCTGAACAAATATAATTATATGTTTATTTCTATTATTTTTATTTTTTTATTAACATATAATGTATTATTTGTTTCAGGGGTACAGGTCTGTGAATCATCAATCTTACACAATTCACAGCACTCACCATAGCACATACCCTCCCCAATGTCCATTGCCCAGCTAGCCTATCCCTCAGACCCTTCTACCCTCTAGCAACCCTCAGTTTGTTTCCTGAGATTAACAGTCTCTTATGGTTTGTCTCCCTCCCCAGTTCCATCTTGTTTCATTTTCCCTCCCTTCCCCTCAAGACCCCCTCCCCTGCCTCTTAAATTCCTCATATCAGAGAGATCATATGATAGTTCTCTTTCTCTGATTGACTTATTTCACTTACCGTAATACCCTCTAGTTCCATCCAAGTCGTTGCAAATGGCAAGATTTTCGGGGTTTTTGATGGCTGCATAGTATTCTATTGTATATATAACACATCCTCTTTATCCATTCATCTGTTGATGGACATCTAGGCTCTACGCATAGTTTGGCTATTTTGGACATTGCTGCTATAAACATTTGGGTGCATGTGCCCCTATGGATCACTACATTTGTATCTTTAGGGTAAATACCCAGTAGTGCGATTGCTGGATCGTAGTGTAGCTCTATTTTCAACTTTTTGAGGGACCTCCATACTGTTTTCCAGAGTGGCTACACCAACCTGCATTCCCACCAACAGTGTAGAAGGGTTCCCCTTTCTCCGCATCCTCGCCAACACCTGTTGTTTCCTGACTGGTTAATTTTAGCCATTCTGACTGGTGTAAGGTAGTATCTTATTGTGCTTTTGATTTGTATCTCCCTGATGCCGAGTGATGTTGAGCACTTTTTCATGTGTCTGTTGGCCATTTGGATATCTTCTTTGCAGAAATGTCTGTTCATGTCTTCTGCCCATTTCTTGATTGGATTATTTGTTCTTTGGGTGTTGAGTTTGATAAGTTCTTTATAGATTTTGGATACTAGCCTTTATCTGATAGGTCATTTGCAAATATCTTCTCCCTTTTTGTCAGTTGTCTTTTGATTTTGTTGACTGTTTCCTTTGCTGTGCAAAAGCTTTTGATCTTAATGAAGTCCCAATAGTTCATTTTTGCCCTTGCTTCCCCTGCCTTCGGTGATGTTTCTAGGAAGAAGCTGCTGTGGCTGAGGTCGAAGAGGTTGCTGCCTGTGTTCTCTTCAAGGATTTTGATGGCTTCCTGTCTCACACTGAGGTCTTTCATTCATTCATTTCATTCATCTCACATGAGGTCTTTCATCGATTTTGAGTCTGTTTTTGTGTGTAGTGTAAGGAAATGGTCCAGTTTTATTCTTCTGCATGTGGCTGTCCAGTTTTCCTACCACCATTTGTTGAAGAGACTGTCTTTTTTCCATTGGACATTCTTTCCTGTTTTGTCGAAGGTTAGTTGACCATAGACTTCAGGGTCCATTTCTGGGCTCTCTATTCTGTTCATCAATCTGTGTGCCTGTTTTTGTGCCAATACCATACTGTCTTGATGATTACAGCTTTGTAATAGAGCTTGAAGTCTGGAATTGTGATGCCACCAACTTTGGTTTTCTTTTTCAACATTCCTCTGGCTATTGGGGGTCTTTTCTGGTTCCATATAAATTTTAGGATTATTTGTTCCATTTCTTTGAAAAAAATTGATGGTATCTTGATAGGGATTGCATTAAATGTGTAGATTGCTCTAGGTAGCATAGACATTTTCACAATATTTGTTCTTCCAATCCATGAGCATGGAATGTTTTTCCATTTCTTTGTGTCTTCCTCAATTTCTTTCATG
>JAPYYM010000762.1:0-14309 GCA_028534135.1 Potos flavus
GCTGGGTTATAGACATTGAGGAGGGTATGTGCTATGGTAAGTGCTGTGAAATGTGTAAGCCTGATGATTCACAGACATGTACCCTGGGGCAAATAATACATTATGTGTTAATTAAAAAAGAAAAAAAAGAAAAGAAAAGGGTGCTTGGGTGGTTCAGCTGATTAAGCATCCAACTCTTGGTTTCAGCTCAGGTCATGATCTCATGGGTGGTGAGATCAAGCCCCTTGTTGGGTTCCATGCTCAGCAAGGAGTCTGCTTGAAGATTCTCTCCCTTTGCCCCTCCCCTGACATGCATGCATGTGCATGCATATTCTCTCTCTCAAATAAAACAAAAATCTTTAAAAAATGAAAAAAAAAAAAAAAAAGGGGCCTCTGGGTGGTTCAGTAGGTTAAACGTCTGCCTTTGGCTAAAGTCATGATCCCAGACCCTGGGATCAAGCCCTGTATTGGGCTCTCTGCTTGGCAGGGAGTCTGCTTCTCTCTCTTCCTCTGCTCCCCACTCATGCATGCACTTTTTTTCTCAAATAAAATCTTTAAAACAAAGAAAAGAAAAAAATACATAAAACGTGGGAAATTTTTTTAAAAGACTGAAGGGGTCCTGGATGGCTCAGTCAGTTAAGCATCCAACTCTTGATTTGGCTCAGGTCACTATCTCAGGGTTGTGAGATCAAGCCCCACATCGGGCTCCACGCTGGGCATGAAGCCTGCTTAAGATGCTCTCTCTCTCTCCCCCAATGCCACTGCCACTGCCCCTCCCCCCACTCATGCACACAAGCTCTCTCTCAAAATAAAAAAATGTTTAAAAATGTTTTAAAAAGACATCCCAGTTTGATATATAGTATCAACGTAATTCCAATCAAAATCCCAGAAGACTCCTGTAGAAAATAAACTGAGTGTAAAATGTCCAAAGGACATACAAAGACCTTAGTATAGCCAACAGTTTTGAAAAAGAAGAACAATCTGGACTCCTACTACTTGATTTCAAGTCTTAAATAATCAAGACAGTGGGAAGTGGGTATTGGTGTAAATGTACATATACAAATCAACAGAAGAACAGAATCCAGAAACAGACTTACATGTGCTCATACAACTGAACACTCACAAGAAAAAAATAAACCTCAACCATTACTTAACAACAAACACGGGGCGCCTGGGTGGCTCAGTGGGTTAAAGCCTCTGCTTTTGGCTCAGGTCATGATCTCAGGGTCCTGGGATCGAGCCCCGCATCAGGCTCTCTGCTCAGCAGGGAGCCTGCTTCCCTCTCTCTCTCTCTCTCTGCCTGCCTCTCTGCCTACTTGTGATCTCTCTCCTCTCTGTCAAATAAATAAATAAAATCTTAAAAAAAAAAACAAAAAAACACAAGAGTCTGCTCAAAACAGATGCTATACCTAAGTATAAAAGATAAAACTTGTAAAAGTTTTAGAAAACAGAAGTCTCTTGTGACCTTGACATAGACAAAGATTTCTTAGATGCGATGCAAACAGTCAAAACCATAAAAGAAACTGATAGGTTATACTTCAACAAAATTTAAAACTTCTACTCAAAAAAACATATTAAAAAGACTAAAAAATCAGAAACTGAGAGTAAATATCACGGCACATGTATCTCACAAAAGACTTGATTCCAGTATGTATTCTTTATATGCAATTAAGAAAATAATCCAATTAAAAATATGTAAAGATCTGAACAGACATTTCACAAAAAGATAAAAAAGGTGCCAATAAGCTTAGTGTTCAATATCATCAGTCATCGTATAAATGTAAACTAAAACCACAAGAAAGTATCACTACACGCCCATCAGAATGACTAAAAGAAAAATGACTGACAACAATCAAATGCTATGATGATGTAGAACAACTGGATCTATCATATACTGTTCCTAAGAATGTAGAATGGTACAACCACCACTTTAGAAAGTATCTGGCAGTTTCTTACAAAGTTAAACACATACTTAACCATATGACCCAGCAATATCACTCACAGGTTATTTACTCAAGAAAAAGGAAAACATGCATCTACAAAAATGAAGGTTCCCAGCAGTTCTGTTCATAAGTCAAAAAGTAGAAACACAAATATCCATCAACAGAGGAGCACGTGCGCGCGCGCACACACACACACACACACACACAAAAGGGACCAAAATTCTACAATGGGCAAAACTACCCAACATATGTAATTGTAGTCTTAAAAAAGAGGAGAGAATGGCACACAGAAAACAAACTTAAATAACTAAAACTTTCCCAAATTTAATAAAAACTATAAACCAACAAATCCAAGAAACTCAAACAGAATAAACATAAGCGAACCTCTCCAAAACATAATTAAGTTGCTGAAAAGCAATCTCAAAACCATCAGGAGGAATAAGACACATTATATGCAAAGGAATTAAGAATGACAACTATGCAGAAGACATTTTTCATTTATTCAAAGAAAAAGTGTTAATCTTGAATTCTATACCTATCAAATATGTCTTTCAAAAATAAAGGTGAAATAAAGAGCTTTTCAGAAAAACAAAAGCAGAGAAAATTCATAGATTCTGCAAGAAATGTGTACGTTCTTGAGGCAGAAGAAAATGGTATCTGATGGAAATTTATATTTGGATCCAAAGGAAGAATGCCAAAAATGGTAAATGAGTTTTAAATATTTTTACTCTCTTTAAATGATAAATGACTAATATTTAAGGCAAAAATAGGAATGAAGTATAAGATTTCTAACATGTGGAAATAAACTGTATGACAACAATAGCACCAAGGACCAAGGAAATGGAAGCATACTATTTTAAGAATCTTATACTATACCTGAAGTCATTTGTTATCTAAGCCAGAGGATAATTAGTTAAAGATACATAATATAAATCCTAGAGCAGCAATTCAAAGACATCATCTTAGCACCCTTTATACCAATTGTCAGCAAACTTTTCCTATTAAGGACCATATAATAAACATTTTAGGCTTTCTGGGCTATATACAGTCCATAAAAAAGGATCAATAAGTCTCAGATGACCAAAATAACATTTGGTTCTGTGTAGTCCCAGAACATACTAATGAGAAATATGTAACACAAATGTATTAGAAAAAGGCCCAAATAATTGGAGAGGAAACAACATAGTTCTAAACAACCCATGGGTAAAAAAACAAAAAACAAACCGAAAAAACCACCCACAACATAAAAAAATATTTAACTGCATAATAAAAACATAGCACATCAAAAGTTGTAGCTATAACTACAAGTGATTAAAGAGAAAGTAATAATTTTAAATGCCTACATAAGGAAAGAAGGTATTAAAAAAAAAAAATCAATGATTTAAGCACACACCTTAAAAAGCAAGAAAATGAAGCAATTTAAACCCAAGGTAGAAAAAAAGAAAATAACGTAGATATCAGTAAAATGGATAATATATGAAGTAAACAAAGTAAACAATTGAAAAGAGTAATTGATAAATCCTTAGCAACACTGACCAAAAACAAAACACCAAAGACTTATCAGGAATGGGGGGGGGAACATCAACAAATAAAGATAACAGATAATAAAAGAATAATTAATGAATAATCTGGATTATTCATTATGAATTATGAACAACTTCATGCCAATAAATTCAATATATTTAAAATTTTCTCAAAAGAGAAAATTCACCAAAACTGGCATAAAAAAACAGAAAATCTAAATATCCTGTATCTATTAAAGAAACTAAATATCAATCAAATTCTTACAAAGAAAATCCAGGTCCAGATAAAATTCATTGGTAAATTATTTCAAGTATTATCAGAAATATCAATCTTACAAACTCATTTAGAAAAGAAAGGGCAATACGTTCCCAAGTAAAAATATTAATACCTCTCATGAACATACGCACAAATATCTTTTTTTTTAAATAAGAAAATTAAATCCAGCGATGTATAAAGGAGATAAATAAATCATGACTCAATGAGTTTGTCCCAGTTCTCAAAGTGTCTGTGGACCCCTACTGGTCTCTGAAATTCTTCCACAGAGGAAGATCAAAACTATTGTCATAATACTACGATGTTATTGTCCCTTTTTCACCGTGCTGACATCTGCACTAATGGTGGTAAATCACTTGAGGCTAAAAATTTTTAACAGTTTAGCACATATCAAAGTAATGATATAAAATAAATTGGTAAAAATGATTATTAATTTTGTTAAATCTCTACCTTTGAATACATTTCTTTGTGATATTCTGTGTTATGAAATGGGAAGTACCCATTCAAAAAAGACTTACTTGTCCTGGACCAAGATCTCCTTTAGTAGGTGAGTAAAACTCTGCTACATCCAGAAAATGGACTATACTCAGCACTAAAAAGAACTCAACTATCAAAGCCATGAAGAGACGTGGAGAAAATTTAAATGCGTACTACTAAGTGAAAGAAATCAATCTGAAAAGGACACATCTTGTAGGATTCCAACTACATGACATTCTGGAAAAAGGCAAAACAATGGAGACAGTAAAAATATCGATGGTTGTCAGGGGGTTGAAGGGATGAATAGCCAGAGTACACAGAATTTTGGGAACAATAAAACTACTCCATATGACACTATAATGGTGAATACATGTCATCATACATTTATACAAACCCACAGAATGTGTAACAGCAAGAGTGAATCCTCACGTAAACCATGGACTTTGGGCAACAATGATGTGTCAATATAAGTTCATCAATTAAAACAAATGTGGGATGCCTGGGTGGCTCAGTTGGTTAAGCTTCTGCCTTTAGGTCAGGTCATGATCCCAGGGTCCTGGGATCAAGTCCCACATGGGGCTCCTTGCTCAACAGGGAACCTGCTTCTCCCTCTGCCTGCCACTCCTCCTGCTTGTGCTCTCGCACACGTGCATGCACTCTGACAAATAAAATCTTAAAAAAAAAAAATAATAACAAATGTGCCATCCTGGTAGGGGATGTTGGTAATAAAGGAGGCTCTGCATGTGTGGGGAAGAGGATATATGGGAAAGCTCTGTTTCTTCCACTCAATTTTCTGTGAACCTAAAACTGCTCTACAAAATGAAGACTATTAAAAATATATCAGTGGAGGGGCTGGGTGGCTCAGTCAGTTAGGCATCTGCCTTCGGCTCAGGTCATGATCCCAGGGTCCCAGGATCAAGCCCCACATTGGGCTCCCTGCTCAGCGAAGAGCCTGCTTCTCCCTCTCCCTCTGCCTGCCACTCTGCCTACTTGTGCTCTTATCTGTCAAATAAATAAATAAAGTCATATATATATACATATATATATATATGGTGTGCCTGGTAGCTCAGTTGGTTAAGCATCCAATGCTTGATGTCCGACTCAATTTTGGCTCAGGTCACGATCTCAGGGTTGTGAGATGGAGACCTGCATCAGGCTCCTGCTGGGCACAGAGCCTGCTTAAGATTCTCTCTCTCACTCACTCTGCCCCTACCCACTCCTTCTCTAAATAAATTATATATTTATGTACATATATATAAACATATATATATAAAATAACCAATACAAATAACACATCTGCATACCAAGATATGATCCTTTTCTTCAGGATAAGCTTGTGTAAATATCTGAGTTGAAAACTGGACTAGTTTTTCAATGAAACATCATTTTTACCTAAAATACAAATTATGGGTTTTTATACTCAAGTATTTAGCCAATATTTTCTCAAAAATTAATGAAGTGAGCTTGCTGCCTTAGGAAAAACAAATGACTACGTATAGTTGCCAATGACAAAATTAGAGCTTTCGAGTGAAAATTAGAATTTTGTATCTGCCACTACTTGGCACCTTTTCAATTATAGCCAAATATATTTTTATGCACAAAAGGTCACTGATGTGGTTTCTACCACAAACTAACCAATAATTAGCTATTACATGTTGAGTTTGGGTGTACTATGAAAGATGAATGGTCACAATTTTATCCGAAAAGATACCTCCCTTTTCCAACTATTTATGTGAGGCCAGATTTCTTATATATACCTCAATTAAAACAACCTATCACAACTGACTGAATGTAAAAGCAAATATGAGAATTCAATTCTATTAAGCTAGATTTTCAAGAGATTTGCAAAAACATAGAGCACTGCCAGTCCTTTCACAATATTTTTGGGAAAACATTTAAAAATACAAAATTAATATGTAATAGGTTTGTCATTGTTATTTCTAAATAAATAGGATTTTTAATTTGTTTTAATTTCTAATATGGTAAATGTCAATAGATATAACTAGTATATATGAAACTCTTTGGGGTTTAAAAAGAATAATTTTTAAGAGTGCAGACGGGGCTGCAAAAACCAAAAAGTTCAAGGGTTACACACCCCAGGAATGCAATATTTAACAATTAAAAATCAATGAGGGGTGCCTGGGTAGCTCAGTCGGTTAAGTGTCTGCCTTCGGCTCAGGTCATGATCTCAAGTCCTGGGATCAAGCCCCACATCAGGGTCCCTGCTCAGTGGAGAGTCTGCTTCTCCCTCTCCCTCTGCTCCTCCCCCCTGCTCATGCACTTTCTCTATCTCTCAAATAAATAAATAATCTTAAAAAAATAAAAAAAAAAATCAATGAGATTAACCAGATTATCAGAATAAAGTAGGAAAATCATATGATCTTTTTAAAAACTTAACAAATTCGACAGCCATTCATAATTTAAAAAGTCTTAGTGAACAAGTTAGGATAAGACAAAGATGCCCATTCTCACCACTTTCTATTCAACACTGTATTATTAGAAGTCCTAGCCCAGGGAAATAAGGCAATAATAAGAAATAAAAGTCATAAAGATTGGAAAGGAAGAAGTAAAAATATCTCTATTTGTAGATAACATGCTCATGTACGTAAAAAAAACCCCAGCGGAATCTAGAAAATAACTAATGAAACTATTAAGTGAATTTAGCAAGGTCACAGGATGAAAATAAACTACATTTTTATAATCTACCCATGAACACTGGAAAACAAAATTTTTTTAAAAATATCCTAACAGCCACGAAACCTTAAGTTCAAAGAATCTAACAAAAACCATGAAGGTCCTACACTAAGAAGCTACAAAAGTCAGTTTAAGAGAATATAAAGACCTAAGGGCGCCTGGGTGGCTCAGTGGGTTAAAGCCTCTGCCTTCGGCTCAGGTCATGATCCCAGAGTCTGGGGATCGAGCCCACATCAGGCTCTCTGCTCAGCAGGGAGCCTGCTTCCCTCTCTCTCTGTCCGCTTGTGATCTCTCTCTCTCTCCATCAAATAAATAAATAAAATCTTAAAAAAAAAAAAAAGAGAGACTATAAAGACCTAAACAGAGTACATCATTTTAAGGATTTTATACTAAATACTGTTAAGATGGCCATTTTCCACAAACTGAACAAAGAACCAATACGACCTCAAAATTCCAAGAGTCCATTTGTAAAAACTGACAGAATTATTCTAAATTAAAAGGAAATGCAAAGAAGCTAAAACAGCTAAAATATTCTTGCAGAAGTTGGAGAGCTTATACTATCTCATTTCAAGACTTATTATAAAGCTTTAATCACTGAGACCATGTGTACTAGCATAAGTTATAATCAAATGTATCAATGAAACAGGAGTCCAAAAGTAAACCTGCAACAGATTTTCCCAAGACAAGTCAATGGGAAAAGGATTTTCAATAGACAGTGCTGGAACAACTGGATATATATATATGGAAAAAAGGCATTTGGAATGCATTTGTGTGTAATAATTAAGAAACTGAATTATAGTAAATCCTCTTAGGATAATACTTACATTTTTTATTTTGATGTTTCCCCAATCATCATCCTGTTTTAAAAACAAATGAAAAACATTTAACCACCCCTGTATAATCTGAACATATTCAAATAATCAATGAATTTTAAGCTACTCCAAAATAGTTTTGTTTTTTGTTTTTTGTTTTACTTAAATTTACTTAAAATTACTATATTTTATTTTACTTAAAATTACTATAATCGAAAGTATTCTTTTTAAATGCAGTGTTAAAGTCAGTAAGTCTTACAATTGCTTAAACTACATCAGGGGGTCGTGAGGGGTGGGGGGGGGAATGAAAAATGAAAACAAGAGCGGACTGGGGAGGGTGACAAACCATAAGAAACTCTTAATCTCAGGAAACAAAATGAGGGTTGCTGGGGGGATGGGGGGATAGGGTGGCTGGGTTATGGACATTGGGGAGGGTATGTGCTATATGGTAAGTGCTGTGAATTGTATAAAACTGATGATTCACAGACTGGTACCCCTGAAGCAAAAATACGTTATATGTTAGTAATAAAAAAAAAAACACCAATTGCTTAAACTGTAAAAGACACAATCTAAAAGACAATAAACCTGATTATACTAAACCTTGATGATAGATATTAATTTTTCTGCATGTGTGTTACATGGATGGACCCAGCAAAACTAATAATTAACTTACATGACAGGAATGAAGAGTAACTTATGAGATAAGGTCTACATATAATTACAACGATTATATAATTTACCGTCCAAAGCAGGAGATTCTTAAGAATGAAAGTGCTGTTAAAAATTATACCAGGACTACAGAGGCAAACTACCCTTAATAACATCTGCTGTGTCCACAAATGTTTTTCAAGTCCTAAATTTCACATCTATGAAGTAATTAAATATTTTCACTTCAATATATTCAATTAAAATATTGAATATATTGACTGGCCCCCGGATATCTTGGCCTACTGCAGCTAAACTCTTTCCCTTCACAGGATAAAGTCATTTCCCCGTTAACTTCTTTTTTACACAAAATGCCAGGCACCCAGTATGCTTCCTTTTGGTAGTGCCACTAATTTTTTTCTTTGGACATCCAGCTTCAAAGTGCAATAGTAACTTCCTAAATATCCTTCTCAGTTTAAGGGCCATATCCATTAATCATAAGGAATGATAACTATATATGCTCCTTCAGATCGCTTATCTGAGGTCACACAAAGCTGAAAAATGAACTGAGACCCGCTTGGCTTGTAAATCACATGCTCTTCTGGTAACTTGCTATATGTTACTTAAATCTCTCTGATGCTAAGTTTTCTCATTTATTAAATTATAAAGTACATTTATTCTCATTTTTAAAACACAGAGTTGAGAATTAAAATAAAAGCCTGGCACAGAATAATTATTCAGTAAGTGATTACTATTAGTAGTCAGTTTCATTTAATTACCATTTCTCTGTAATTCTCCATAGTACACCACCAGTATACAGCTCATCACAAATTCAGTTATCAAGTTCACTAATGACTGAAAAGCTCATACTGCAACTTGGAGGGTAAACAATGTTTTCTTTACCAACATCAATTTTACTGCCCACCTGACAGGGGCAACCAAGCCATATCTCTAAAGTTAACTATAGCTCTTTGGCATTTCACCTAACTCTTGAGGGTACTACTTTTTTAAAACTATACTTCCATAGCTTTACAAACAGTAATACTTGAATCTTTTTGTGGCCCATCACCGATGACACCAGGAAGCTTAGACTCCTAACTGCAGTCAATAGGACCATCCCAAGGAAACTAAAGGAAAAATTATGTTCACTCTCTTTTTAAACAAAAATTGTTTTCTCCCACCTCCAAACAGGTTTTACACAGTGATTATTCCCTAAGTGATAAGAGCTCTTTTTTAAGGAGTAGAATATGAAAACAGGCCAAAAAAAATTAACAGTTTTCCAGTATTCCAGAAGTGGGGCTTTGGTAAAGATGTTGAAATATTCTGAATTTCAACATTTGAATGCATGTACAAAAATACCTTCTGTAGTCTTTTTTAATCTACCAAATTGTTCCATATTTTTAACAGAGATAAAATTTTCTCCACCCCTGTAACAGAAAACTACTAAGGATGTTTAGATTTTTATATTAACCTAAACAAAATAAAATACTTTTAACATACCCTCACCAAGAAAAAAATCCAAACAACAGAGATAAATGGAAAATCCTCACTCCCCTGACTCCTAGGAGTATTCACTGATACAATGCATTTTAAAATAAAAATTTTAATGATGCTTCTATAATACAGTGTTTTGAAATGGCTACAGTGTTCCTTTCTACACTAATATGAATAAGACAGTTTTAAATTCAGACTATATACTCTCAACAAATTTTTAAAAAATACCTCAAATGCTACATTTTCTGGTGTTTGTTTCCACTAATTATATAATAGTATATAATGAAAATCTGGACTAAATTTTACCTTCAATGTTCCTCCTTTCACCATAACTTTCTGTCTGGCTGGCTGGACTCCAGTGAGTGCAAAAAGCTGAGCCTTGAATACCATTGGAGGTTCATCAGTGTTCAATTCTACACCTTCAAATTTCTCCTTTCCCCATTTCACAGTAACTGCAAACAAAACCATAATTTATTTTTTCATTTATAAAAATAAAGCATATTTTAAAAAGGTGTAGGAATACAGATTCTGAATTATAAGAAGAAAGGTTCCGTGGGAGAATTGAAAGGTGTGGTTCCTGAGCAAGCGGCGGTCAAATATTAAGGATCCAGAGATACAACTAAATCATCAAAAAATACAAAAATCTTACTTCAGTCATTTGGATGACTATTAAAAAAAGAAGACGGCGTAGAAGAAAATACCAAGTGCTGGTGAGGATGTAGAAAAACTAGAACTGGACACCTTGATGGCTCAGTGGGTTAAAGCCTCTGCCTTGAGCTCAGGTCATGATCTCAGGGTCCTGGGATCAAGCCCCGCATCCAGCTCTCTGCTCAGCAGGGAGCCTGCATCCCCCTCTCTCTGCCTACTTGTGATCTCTCTCTCTGTCAACTAAATAAATTAAATCTCTAAAAAAAAAAAAAGGAAATAATGAGGGGGAACCTATTTGAAATTGATTTAGCTGTGTCACCATCAGCAAATTACTTAAACTTTTTGCTTACCCCAAGAGAATTATACTGGTGTCACAGGATTATGTTGAAGGTTAAAACAAAGCAACATGTATAAAAACACTAGCTTTAAAAAAAAATAAAAATAAAAACACTAGCTTTGTGCCAGGTATACAGGTGTCCATTAATTTTAACAGCACTTATCCTTAACCATATATGAATCTATTTAATTTTCTACTAAAATTTATGAAATAGAACTTAAAATATTCTCATTTTAATACAGGGGTTTTTGCAGAACCTGAAAATATAAATTCTCAATATGAAGAGGTCAAAGCAGAAACCTTAGAAATCTACTTCAATTCTCTCATTTTGGAAATAAGGAAAAGATAAGGTTAAATATTTAAGACAGAACTTAATGTTAAGATAGTTTGATGAATACAAGTATTTTTTGAGGGGAACAAAGAGGTTGGTGGTGTTGTATGTGAGTCTACCAGTGTGTTTAAGTATTAGCATACACTGGTATTTATCCATCACTTAATTAATAGCCCCTCAATTCTACATTGCATAAATAGAATATTTCAAGTACCATTCTACATTCTACTGTTAATCTTGGCTTTAGAAAGAGGTTGAGCAATCATTAAAGCATTCTGTTTAAGATTCTAGAACACCAAGAATCCACCTCGAAATTAAACATTATTCCTTTGTTTCACATCATTCTTTGAAAATGCTGAATCTTCAATAAAGAAATTATGATGGAGTTAGGAATGGCCAATGAATCACACATCCATAGCGAACCGAAGTCACCAATACGTTTTAGGTGCCATTTTGAATAAGACTAAGAACAGCAAGGTCCATTAACTAAGTGAAAATGTGATCCCTGGCCAATACCTTGGACTGCCTCAAGCAAAATAAAATAAAAACTGCCAAACGCCACTTAAAAGGAAAGGACGCCTGCGGGTATTTGTGTTCATCTAAGTCTCAAAGCTAACACTATGCCTCAGCCGTAGAAACCCAATATAACGTCTGATGCAATGAAAACAAGTTCACAATCTACCTCGGGATAAAACTCCAATCGGTACAAAAGGGGTGTCTGAGCCAAAGGCAGCAAGGGGTAAGCTATGGGAAGCTGTTAAGGGAAACCCCAAGCACCCTGAAAGCTAACCGTCCACCCAGGTCCTTCCATCCCTCCCTTATCTCAGGCTTCCCCCTCCCTACCCTCTCCTTCCACAGCTACCACTAACGAGTCCAAGAAAATGCCACTACACCTCTAGCCTGGCCCCGGGTGCCTCAGGACACACCCTCACCTCTCCTGGCTCACTAGGACAGCGACAGAAACTATTCTGCAGAGTCACCACTCCCAGAAGCTGACTCGCGCTCCCTATCCCCATTCCCCACCCGCCCAGGCCAGAAGGGACAGCGATCCCTCAGGTTGCTGAGCTCGGAAATAGCGGGCGAAGGGAAAGCGGCCAGGGTTGTCGCCCGCCGCAGTCGCCCCACCCATGCCTGCCCGGTCCCCTCCCCCGCCCGGTGCTCTGCCGGGTGCCTGCCCTGCAGGCCCGGCCTACTCAGAGGCCTAGCGCAGGATGGAACTGCACGGCGAGGAAGGCGCTCACCAGAATAAAGCGGCATGGCGGCGGAAGAGGCGGCGGCGGTGCAGGAAGGCTGGGCCTGGCAAGGGCGTCGAAGGTAAAGCAACGCGATGAAGCTGTGGCGGCGGCCCAGGCAGAGGCGCGGTAGTGGGGGTAGCACGGGTGCGACGAGTCTCATTCAAACCGGCCACTGGCGATGACGCAGCAACACGCAGTTTGCCCGCCGCGGAGGCACAGGGCGACTGCAGAAGCAGACCCGGCGCGCAGAGCCGGCGAGGCGGGGCCTGGAGGGCGGAGAGCTGAGGGAGGTGGGAGCGGAACCGCGCGAGACAGCCAGCAAGCGCGGGCACGCGGCCTCTGCACCAGTACAGGTGCACGCCTGCGCAATGCAATGCGCTGCTCCGCGCCCGCCGCAAAGTGGGCTGGCCCTGCCCCGCGTGGCTCCGGCTGGATGCGGACATTGTACCCCGCAGCTGTCTTTTAAAGAAAGTCTGTCTCCCCTTTTTCGAAAGAGTGGTTCGATTCGAGCTGGGCATTTTTTTTCCTTGTTAATATAGCCGGTAGAAAAACTCAGAGAGGCCTTGCTCCACCCCTCACCTGGGTCTGTCTACTTATTAATAAGAATATCCCGCTCTCTCTTTCAGGATTTTGTGACAAAATGCATGTCAAAAGGCTTTGAATGCTGCCGAGATAGGCCTGCCGTGATTGTAATGTATTACTGTTGTTTGTAACAACCGGTTCAGACTCTAAGTTGAATCTAGTAAGAGAGGAAAAAAAAATAAAATGCCCTACAATGGTGAGAGTTGCCCATGGTCCTCCGCTTACTTGTCTTGGACCTGTTTCCCCAATCTGGAAAAAGAGGGAATTCAACTGGATGGTTTCTGAGGACTCTTCAAACTCAAAATTGTAATGGGAAAGGTAAATTGAAGCATTCTAGATGAGAAATAGAGCCTATAAGTGAAAGAAATTTCAAAGAAATTCAAGTCAAATTTGAGGTACTTTCTTGCCTTATAGAGGCTTTATTATGATTCTAAATGCTGCGGTCTCTGAATGGGTTGTAGCGTTTTGAAAGCGTATTTGAAGACGTAAATTGTGCACATTTCAAAACGCTACAACCCATTCAGAGACCGATTTCATGAACATACATCAGGAGTCTTATTCACACTTCACTACGTCAAGACCTATGAGAATAGGATCCAAAATGTGATGGAAACAACACAACGATGCTATAAAATATCTTTTAAAGTGATGTAATATTAAGGGGAAAGAGTATATCAAACTAATTCAGCATTATGATTGCCAGTACGTAAAATTAAAATGGTCATAAAGACTCGTCTGAATCTAGTCATTACTAGCTGTGTGACCTCTCAACTCCAGTTTCCTTCTATGAAATCAAGAATAATATCTACATTATAGGATTCTTCTGAAGATTAAGATGCATATAGAAGATGCTTAGCACAGTGCATCGCACCTAGTATAGCTATTACAGATTATACAATAAAAACTCCAGAGGGGGGGCGCCTGCGTGGCTCAGTGGGTTAAGCCTCTGCCTTCGGCTCAGGTCATGATCTCAAGATCCTGGGATCCAGCCCCGCATTGGGCTCCCTGCTAAGCAGGGAGCCGGCTCCTGAACCCTCTCCATCTGCCTGCCTTTCTGCCTACTTGTGATCTCTCTCTCTGTCAAATAAATAAATATTAAAAAAAAAAACAAAAAACTCCAGAGGGATTTTGTAGGGTATGGTTAGAGTAGCAGACTATGGGTAGCTTTATTCTCTAGTTTCCAAATGTTTAGTCATATATTTCTATAAAATATATCTTTTTATTTAATTTTAATTCCAGTATAGTTACCATACAGTGTTCTATTAGTTTTGGATGTACAATATAGTGAGTCAACAATTCCATACAGCACACAGTGCTTATCACAAGTGGACTTCT
>JAPYYM010000763.1:0-14308 GCA_028534135.1 Potos flavus
AAATGGTGTAGGAAAGATTGGAAAGTCACATGCAGAGGAATGAAACTGGACCATTTTCTTACATCACACACAAAAATAGTCTCAAAATGTATAAAAGACCTAAATGTGAGACAGGAATCCATCAAAATCCTTGAGGACAACACAAGCAGAAAACTCTTCAACCTTGGCCACAGCAACTTCTTGCTAGAGACAAGGATAACAAAGGAAAAATGAACTATTGGGACTTCATCAAGATAAAAAGCTTTTGCACAGCAAAGGAAACTAGGTCTGGATATTGCAGATAGTTACTCTGTCATTTCTAGCAGCAGAAATTTTCTTTTACACAGCTTTTTATTTCCTAATTTTAATTTTCCAAAATTTTGTGTTATATAGAAAAGCAGCTTGTTTGTTTATGTCATTTAAGTGTATTTGAGCTCCATAATTAATAATTATTTTGATTTGTTTTTCATTTGTTATTTTATCAAAAAGTTATTCAAGAGAATGTTTTGCACTGGTATTGGACATTTCTTTGTGTGAATATTTAAATTTATGTGATTAATTTTGGCTTTATGTCACTATACAGTCATAGATTATAGTCTAGAAAATGTATAAAATTCTTCATTTGGAAATTTATGTTCTTTTAATTTGTGGAATAAAACAAGTATTTTGCAAAAAAAAAAAAAGAAGAAGGAAATAGAAGCAGTAACCAATACCATAGAAATACAAAGTATTATAAGGGACTACCACAAAAAAATTATATGCAAAGAAATTGCACAATGTAGAAGAAATGGACAAATTTCTAGAAACATACAGTCTTCCAAAACTGAATCAGGAAGAAATAGAAAATATGAACAGATCAATTACTGGTAAAGAAATTGTATCCTTGGGCACCTGGGTGGCTCAATCAGTTAAGCATCTGCCTTCAGCTCAGGTCATGATCCCGGAATCCCAGGATCAAGTCCCACATTCAGCTCTCTGCTCAGCAGGGAGTCTGCTTCTCCCTCTAACTCTCCCCCTTCTCATACTTTCTCTCTCTCTCAAATAAATAAAATCTTAAAAAAAAAAAGAAGAGATCAAATCCTTAATCAAAAAAACTACCAACAAAAATCCACCACCAGATGTATTCACAGGTGGATTCTACCAAACATTTAAAGAAGCATTAATACCTATTCTCCTCAAACTATTCTCACAAATAGAAGAGGAAAGAAAGCTTCCAAATACATTCTATGAAGCCAGCATTACTCTGATATCAAAACCAGAATAAGACATCATAAGTAAACTATAGTCCAATGTTCCTGATATACATAGATGCAAAAATCCTCAACAAAATATTAGCAAACTGAATCTGACAATAAATTAAAAAGATCATTTGCCACGACCAATTGGGATTTATTCTAGGGTTTCAAGGATAGTTCAGTACCTGCAAATCAGTCATTATACATTACATCAATAAAATGAAGGATAAATGGATGGAATAAAAAGGATAAGAAACAGCAAGTGTTGTGGAATATGTGGAGAAAAAGGAATACTTGTACACTGTTGGTGGGGATGTAAATTGGTATACCCACTGTGGAAAACAGTATTAAGGTTTCTCAAAAAATAAAAATAGAATTACCATATGATCCAGTAATTCCACCAATGAGTATTTACTCATTGAGTAATGAGTATTACTCAGTATTTACTTAAAAACACTAATTTAAAAGACCAATGAGTATTTACTCATTGAGTAATGAGTATTACTCAGTATTTACTTAAAAACACTAATTTAAAAGACATATGTACCCTTATGTTTATTACAACATTATTTATGATAGCTAAGATATGGATGCAATCCAAGTGTCCATCAATAGATAAGTGGATAAGGAAGATGTGTTCACACACACACACACACACACACACACACACACACGCAGAGGAATATTATGCATCCATAATAAAGGATGAGCTTTTGCCATTTGAAGCAACATGGATGGATCCAGAAAATATTATGCTAAAAGCAAAATAAGAGAAAGACAAATACCATATTATTTCACTTATATGTAGAATCTAAAGACAAACAAATAAACAAAAATTAGAATCAGACCTATAAATACAGAGAACCAACTGATGGTTGCCAGAAGGGAAGGATGGGGGAATGGGCAGAAGAGGTGAAAGGAAGTGGGAGATATAGGGTTCCAGTTATGGAAGGAGTAAGTCACAGGAATAAAAGGTAGAGCAAAGGGGATATAGGCAATGGTATTGTAATAGTGTTATATGGTAACAGATGGTAGCTATACTTGTGGTGAGTGTAGCATAGCTTATAAACTTGTAAGATCACTATATTGTACACAAACTAATTAACATTGTGTGTCAATTATGTATTAATAAAAAAGTTTTAAAAGGTAAAAAAAAAGATGTTCAATAAATTACAGTATAAATCAACCTGAAAACCATAAAATACATTAAACTAAGAATAATGGCCATCTCTCATGGTATTTTGGACAATTTATTTTCCTCTTTATACTTTCCAATACATTCCATGTTTGAACAGTAATTTTACTTTGCCTTTTTAAGATAAGCAAAGATTTAAATAAATACTCTCATGGGGGATCACATACATATACATACATATATACACATATACATCTTTCCTGCTTCTCTTTGTACTTTGCATCTGCCTGGATAGGCCAGAGTTGCTTGGAGAGTTTCAGGGGAAGTTTCATTGCATGATGAGGATGCCCTGAAATAGAGCCACCTTTGGAGAATTTCCATTCATATTGGTTCACTTAAGTACAAGTGACCTGAACATTTTGGTAGGTTATGCTACTATATAATGTGTATAATGCACATGAACCCACAGATGTCTTTAATGCTTATATTGTTCTTTAAACAAATATTTATTCAGTACCTGCTACATGCAATATTCTATATCAAGTAACACCTACTGAAACATTTTAAAATCTAATACATTTAAGAATGTAACCCTGAGGGGGGTCGCCTGGGTGGCTCAGTTGGTTAAGCATCTGTCTTTGACACAGGTCATGATCTCAGGGTCCTGGGATTAAGCCCCACGTGGGGCTCTCTGCTCAGCAGGGAGCCTGCTTCCCCGTCTCAGTCTGTTGCCCCTCTGCTTGTTCTCTCTCTCTCTAATGAATAAATAAAATATTTTAAATAAATAAATGAATAAATCTAAAAATATACAGACAACTATAAACATGAAAACAAAAATTTCCTCCTGTTAATTCTCCTGGAACTGTGCCTTAACCATGTTTGTCTTAACCAGACAACTGTATCTTTTCAACTGTATTTTTCAACTGTATCTTAACCAGAGTTTTTTGTTCTTGTCAACTCTAACATACATGCAGAAAAGTGCACAAATCTCAGGGGCAAAGTTCAGTGGATTTTTATGTTAAGTATGCATTTGCATGACTTTACCTAGATCCAGATACTGGCATACTTTGGAGATATTGTGGGTTTGGCTTCAGACCACCTCAAAAAGCAAATATTGCAATAAAGTGAATCAAAGGAATATTTAGGTTTCTCAGTGCATGTAAAAGTTATGTTTATACTATACTCTGGTCTAGTATGTGTGGAGTAGTATTACGTATAAAAAGACAATACACATACTTTGGGAAAGATGATGGTGTGTAAGGATCCTAAATTCACCTTGTCGCACACATACACCTTGATGACAGCCACGTCAGGTAACCAACCCAGAAAACAACCTGAAGACAAGCAGAACAGACTTTCCACAGTTAAGTACAGAGAAGAGGCCACATCTAAAAGGGCATGAGGGGCAGAAACACAGTTAGGAACCATATTACCAGCTAGATTAACCACAAGCTGGAAGACATTACAAGCATGGAAAAGGGAGAGAAGAGCACCGAACACTAGGCACTCGGAAAACAAGTCTCCATAACATTTGGCTTTGAAAACTAATGGGGCTTAACTGCATAAGTTTTTTACAGCCAGAGAGGCTTAGATATGGGTACTTTAAAAATCAGTTGGCTCAGTTCTGGATCTCAGAACTGAATCTCTGTTCTTAAGGAGACCGCAGAACGAACAATCCTGCCAAGATATAGCATAGAAGCAGCAGTTTGAGAAGTGCTTGGGATATACATGAAGGAGAGTTATTTACTGTCTTAGAACTTGTGCTGGAGGGGCAGGGATCTTTAGGAGACTTCTCCAAGAACAAAGGAGCTGGCAGGTGTGACGTCTCTCTCCCTGCACAGCCTTTATAGCTGGACACTTGTGGGAACCAGCGTGAACACTTTCTACCTACCTTGCTAATACCATGAACCCTACCCCTGAAATTTTCAGATCTGCCTCACCCAACCCACTTCACTCAGCAAGAGTCCCTTCAAAGTGGCTGAGGAATGATGGGAAAGAATAGTACAAACACTCAAAGCCATAAAAGGAAACATGGCTTATGCTGCAGACTTCTTTTTTTTCTTAAAATGAGTAGATTTCAATAACAGAAAAAAGGATTTAGATATAATTTTCAGAAATATTAACATTTATGAGTCATCACATATTAGGATAGATTCTTTTTCTATTACTTTTCAGTACTTTTAGGACTGAATAGTTTAGTGTTTTACAGTGTATACTGGAGACTACGAGATTTTATAATCTTTACATTAGAAAAGAGTTTGCAAGCTTTATTTGATCAAGGATGTTATCATAGGAACAACGTTCTATGGACCCACACTTTGAGAATTAATGGTATAAAAAACAAAAAATTCACCTGAGTAATTTTGAAGATCTAATTGGCTTTATTCAGTGACTCATAAATCAGGCAGCATCTCATTTAGCATATAAGGGAAGAAGAGCTTAATGCCTACCATTTTCTATAACTATATTTGCCTGCACTGCCTTTAATTTAGCTTCTTTAATCATAAACCTGTAGCCTCTTTTCAGTCTTAAGTGCAAGTATTGGGATACTCTGGTCTATATAAATAAGAAAAGAGTGAGTTTGATATAGGAAAGATGTTAGCGTTTGAAGCTGATGGCCAAGAAAGAATTCCTGAGACCTATTTGGTGCAAAAAAGTAGCTTTATTAAAGCATGGGGACAGGACCCATGGGCAGAAAGAGCTGCACTGGGGTTATGAGGAGTGGACAATTATATACTTTCAAGTTGGGAGGGGCTTAGGGATAGTGAAAGTCTCTATCCTTCGAAGCATTTGGAAGCAATGTCACTCTGCCTATTTCAAAGGCTTATCAATAGCCTGTAGATGGTAGGGAAATTTAACAATTTTTCTTCTGCCTTTGTTTCCCACATCAAGTTTAACTGATTAGTGAAAACTACCTTGGATTTGGGGAGTTAGAAGACTGGGGCTTCAGTCTTGCATCTAGTAAATATGTGACTTTGGACAAGTAAGTAATATAACTTAATTTAAAGAATGAAAGTCTTACTTTACTCATCTACAAAATAGGAGTAAAATGTTTTAAGGGATATTGTCAAGTTTGACATGAGACAATGTGTATTAAAACACATGCAATTGTAAAACTAAAATGCAAGACATAACTATTACAGAATTAAATACTTTGCATAGATAGATTCTTGGGAGTTTCTGAATCCCTACTATGGTTGAAGTACATTTTTTATGTTTGTTTTCAACAGTGACATGATATTTATATAAATGTAGAAATTCCCTGAAATTCCTGTAACAAGGCCTTTTATTTTATAAATCAGATTGTATTTAAAAAAAAAAAGTGTATTGGGGGCACCTGGGTGACTCAGTGGGTTAAAGCCTCTGCCTTCAGCTCAGGTCATGATCCCAGGGTCCTGGGATCGAGCCCCACATCGGGCTCTCTGCTCATCAGGGAGCCTGCTTCCCTCTCTCTCTCTGCCTGCCTCTCTGCCTACTTGTGATCTCTCTCTTTCTCTGTGTCAAATAAATAAATAAAATCTTTTAAAAAATGTATTAGGTTTCTAGGCCTGCTATTGTACTATAACAAAGTATTACAAACTAAATAGCTTAAACAACTGAAGTTGAAGTTCATCCCATCATAGTGTGGAAGCTAGAAGTCTGAAATAAAGCTGTTGGCATGGCCATGTTTCCTTGGAAGGGGAAGATCTATCCCAAGCCTTTATTCTAATTTCCTGGTGGTTTGCCAGCATTCTTGAACATTATTTGGCTAATGGCAGCAAAATTACTATTTTCACATGATGTTCTCCCTGTGTGCACATCTATGTCCAAATTTCCCCTTTTTTATGAGGACACAAGTCATATTGGATTAAGGACCCACTCTATTCCATCTTAACCAATGACCTCTCATAGACACTATTTCCAAATAAGGTCACACTCTGTGGTACTAGAGGTTAGGATTTTCAACAAGAATTTTGGAGAGATGGTAAGGGAGATGCAATTCAGCATGCATAGAGAATATACTGAGAAGGAAATGGGAATCAGGGAAATAGAGTTTTTAGATAATTATTTTGTGAAGTTTGATGATGAAAGAAAAACGAGTATATGGGAGGATATAGAGTTGATGGAAAATTGTATGGTTTTGACTTTAAGATGGGCAAGATTTTAAAAACTTTAAGGTTCCTGGGAAGAAGCTAATAGGAAGTCTGGAAGGAATAATTGATGGATCCCAGTACCAAACGGGATAGTACAGGATGGGTGGAGAGAATAGATGGGTTAATATTTCCTATAAAAGAAGTAGAATATTTTCCTTAATATAATGATGAGGGATAAATGATAGAGAAGTGGAGATTTAGTTAGGTTCATTATATTTATTATTACAAAGATGAGACAATTTATTTCTGATCGATTCTAATTACTTTTATTATTATTAGCTTTCAAAGTGAGAACACAATCATGTTTTGAGAATAAGGTGGGAATAGAGTTGGAAGTTTAAAGAAAGTGGAATTTTTAATGAAAATGACTGCAAAAGTAAGGAAATGCAAATGGCTGGTGTCCAAGTTATTACAGATGACTGCATGTATAGAGGAGCCAATCTCCTCATATGTGGAGATATTTATAGCATGTTAAGCCACTAGTATGAGAAATGGATGAATAGATTTATCCATATCTGGGGTTTTGCAAGCAGGTGTGAAAGAAGAACAATGAGGCCCGGGATTTTCATTTAGTGGTAAAAAAATTACATAAAATTATTAACTGTGGAAAGTGAATAGGAAAGGGTAAGAAGTGAAATCAGAATGGATCAGGAGAAATTGAGAAGCCCTAATGAGACTGACACCCTGCAGAAGTATGAGTAGCTTAATGATCAAGCACAGGACATTCCACCTTCTGTTTCACCTGAATATTCAGCTATGGATGTCATCTGCTGCCATTCTTAAAGGGAGGATGCACCATTTAGGATTGGATTCAATCACAAGTGACAGTGGCTTTAAGATATAAAAGTTTATTTTTAACTGAAAAGAATTCAGGAATTGGGCAATAGAGTAGTTCTATGAAGTTGCCAAAAACCCAAGCCCACTCTATGTTCTCTGCCATCTATGTCATATTACACAGTCAGAGATGTTCTTAGAGTTCTATCCATTATGACCCATTCCAGGCACCAGAAAAAGTAAAGAAAACAAAAAAAGAACACATTTTTTCTTTAAAGGCACATCTCAGAAATCACACAGAATAATTCAATTTGTAAAGCACAGGTCATCATTTAATCACATTCAGGAAGGGAGGCTAGGAAATCATACAGTCTGTTATTGGGTATAACAATAAGAAAAGGAGCCTATAACTAAGGAAGAAGGGAGAATTGATGTGAGGGGCAACTATGAGTCTCTGTCCCAGAACATCCTCTTGAGAGTGAACGAAAAAGAAGGAAGAAAAAATCAATTTGTGGCTCGTAGGAGAGTTATAATTATCATGGGGGCTCAAGATCATCATTACATAGGCATAAGAATTACATCTGTTCTCCATCTGGACAGATGGTTAGGGGGCCTAAGTCAGGGGACCAAAGCCTGAAGAGTGGTCTTAAGGCATGACTGAATGTCTTCTGAGAAAAGGAGAAAATGTGGGACCCATCTGTCATATTATAGAAAGATATATCTCCATCTTCATAATCCAGGAATATCCCCACTCTAAGGTTTTTTTTCCTGTGGGGAGGTGAGGGTCCAGTGCTCCCCCTCATATAGCCCAATGGCCCAGAAACCATTCTGTGTGGGCACTGTGACCCTCCCCTTCCTTGTTACATTATTCTGACAAATTCCCAGGTCCCAAGAAGGTGCATCCACAACCTTAACCTCCCAGAAGGATCTCCTGATGTGCAGCTGACGCAAAACACAGGGCAGGGGTGGGGGGAGTTGAATCTCTGGGTGGAGCTAGGTAGATCTTCATCCCTTTCTCACCAGGTCACTCATCTCGTCTTTTCAGATAAGAGGAGGGAAAGATGGGCAGTGGCTGCATCTAGGGTCCCATTTACTGCAGACAAGAGGACTATGATTTTTCTGGGAAAGATCAAGTAAGTGAGCCTGTGCCAGAGGGTTCCCCATTCTGTGAGGGTTTCTCTTGCCCTGGGTAAATCTAACTTACCACCAACCATCTTTTCCTGAGACTACCCCATAAGGAGCAGGGTCCCTCCTGCATCATCACAGACTTACCAGGCTGGAACTTTTTAAAAAACTGTTTTGTTTTTTCAGATTTAAGAAAACTTTTTGTCTTAAACTGATTTACAGTAATTTGGTAAATATATCTTTGTGAACAAATTGAAACATTTATCTTTTCTTTCTACCTGAACCCTCCAGAATTCAGAAACCTTCAGAGAGTATTCTTATATTTTTATTACAATATATGTATTTATATAAGTCCAATGAGAACTTATTCTCCTTATGACAAGGCACAGTTGGAAACATTGGTTATATTATCAAGGCTTTGACTAGAATGTCATATCTGGGAAGGACCTGCAGAGACTCAGATATGACCAGATAGCTTTAAGGAATTAAGTTGACTTTATAGATCCAATAAAGCCCCCATGGAATTACCAGCCTGATGCCTTGCTTACAGAGTTCCCAGTAGCCCTTACCAGGTGAGTAAAGAAGGTCACTTCCTGGCAGTTGCAAGAAGTTCAGATGTTTTGGCAACCCCAAGAAGAGAGGAATTCACCCAAATCTATAGGTATTGCCAGTGAAATCTGATGGCAAGTATTTGGCTTGGCCTCTAGTCTTGAGAGCCTATTAAAAGTTCAGTCTAGAGATTCCTTATGAAAAGTTCCAGCAAAGGAGGTTTCAAAGAGTCTATGCTGTCAACCACTATACTTGTTGCACTTAAGAAGATAATTCTATTTGAAATTAAACTTATTTTGCAAACAAATTAATTAATTAATGTTCATACCAGTAATAGTATATTCATATTTTCTTTTCTTTCTTTCTTTCTTAATGACCCCTATAGATTTTTTCAGGGAAAAAAAAAACCTCTCTCTCTCTGTATAAATAAATAAATAAATAAATAAATAAATATTTTTTTTTCTTCAAAGTGGATAGTTTAATATATATATGTAAGAAGATGTGTTATTGAAACATATTTTCTCCCTATAACCACCCTCATTTTTTACCAGAAATAGCCCAATCAAAATTAATTCTTTTTGAAACTAAACTTATTTTGCAAACAAATTAATTTTGAAAAAATCTATAGGGGTCATCATTGTTTTATGCCAAAAAGTAAAGTAGAAGAAGAATTTTAAATTTATTGTGACTGAACTAAAAATCTCCCCCAAATGACCTCTTAAAGTGTTCTTTAGGTATATCATTGTCATTATCAGTAGCAGCAGCAGCACCACCACAATTACCAGTATCGACATTGACATTCACTGTGTGCCTTCTCTGTACTAAGCTCTTTGATACAGAATCACATATCATGCCATGTGTTCTTTCTTCAACATTTTAAAAGAGTTTGAGTTAATGTTCCTTTAAACAGTGGCAGAACTCACCAGCGAAGTCATTTGATCATGGGATTTTCTTTGTTGGGAGGTTTTTGTCTATTGTTTCAATGTTCATACCAGTAATTGTATATTCATATTTTCTTTTCTTTCTTTCTTTCTTTCTTTTTTTTTGCCCCAATGTATTCACATTTTCTATTTCTTCATGAGTCAGTTTTGTTAGACTGTATGTTTCACAAATTTATTCATTTCATCTATGTTATTTTGTGGATGTACAATTGTTTACAACATTCTCTTACAATTATTGTTATTTGATTAGAACTGGAGGGGCGGGGGTGGGGGGATGGGCGAGCCTGGTGGTGGGTATTGAGGAGGGCACGTATTGCATGGAGCACTGGGTGTGGTACATACACAATGAATCTTGTAACACTGAAAAAATAAAATAAAAGTATCTGGGGGAAAAAAAAAGAACTGATAGTGATGTGCTCACTTTATTTCTGAATTTAGTTTTATAAGTCTTCTCTCTTTTTTTCTTAGTCAGTCTAGCTAGGTGTTTGTCAAGTTTGTTGATATTTTCAGAAAACCAACTTTTTGGTTTCATTGATTTTTTCTCCCTCTTTTTTCTATTTACTATTTTCTTTACCTCTGCTCTCATCTTTGTTATTTCCTTCTTCGTGTTAGCTTTGGATTTAGTTTGATCTCCAAGTCACTTAAGGTATACAATTAGATTATTGATTTGAGATATTTCTTCTTTTTTAATGCATATATTTACACCTATAATGTTTCCTTTCATCACTGCTTTAACTATATTTAGTAAGTTTTGCTATGTGTGTTTTCACTATCATTTGTCATAAATATTTTCTAATTTTCCTTGTGATTTCTTCTTTGACCCACTGATAATTAAGAATGTTTTGATTAATTTTATGTTTTTAATTTCCATTTTTTCTTCTGTTATTGATTTCTAGTTTTAGTCCATTGTAAAAAACATAAAGACATGGAGTGCTGGGGTGGCTCTGTCACTTAAGCATCTACCTTTGGCTCAGGTCGTGATTCTTCAGTCCTGGGACTGGCTCTGACTTGGGCTCCCTGCTTGGTGGAGAGCCTGCTTCTCCCTCTCCTTCTACCCTTACCCCACTCATGCTCTCTCTCTCTCTCAAATAGATAAAACCTTTTAAAAAATATAGACACTTTGCATTATTTTGCTTTTTAAAATTCATCAATATTTGCTTTGTAGATTATGTTCCATCATGGAGAGTGTTTCATGTGCACTTAAAAAGAATATTCTGTTTTTGTAGATGAAGTGTTTTATATATATATATGTCTGTTCTGTTTAATCAGTTTATAGTGTTGTCTAAGTTCTCTTTTTCCTTATTAATCACCTTGTTGATTTCTGTATCTATTACTGAATGTGGAGGATTGAAGTCTATTTTTGTAGAACTGTCTATTTCTTTCTTCAGTTCTATCAATGCTTGCAGCTTTTATTTTGGGTGTCTGGTGTTTGCTGCATTTATATATCTAATTGTTATATATTCTTGGTGAATTGTCACTTTTATTAATATGTAATGCATTTGTTATGTCTTGCAATAATTTTTGACATAAATTTTGACTTAAAATCTATTTTGTCTGGTAGTACTATATATAGTGTGTGTGTATATATATACATAGTACTATATATACAGTACTATATATAGTGTGTGTGTGTGTGTATCACACACTATATATAGTTTTATGGTTGGTTCATATTTGCATGGAATATTTACATGGAATTTCCATCATCCTGCTTTCAATCTATTTGTATCTTTGTGTCTAAAGTGAGTCTCTTCTAAGAAACATAAATTAAAATTTGGATCATGTTTGAACCATGAGAGACTGTGGACTCTGAGAAACAAACTGAGGGTTTTGGAGGGGAGGGGGATGGGGGGTTGGGGGATTCTGGTGGTGGGTATTGAGGAGGGCACATATTGCATGGAGCACTGGGTGTGGTACATGAACAATGAATCTTGGAACACTGAAAAAATAAAATAAAATTAATTGAAAAAAATTTGAATCATGTCGTTTCTATTTATATATGTTAATTCTGCCTGTCTGTGCCTTTTTATTGAGGAATTTAATCCATTTACCTTTAAAGTAATTACTGAATTTAAAGTAATTACTGAATTACTAAAGTAATTACTGGTTGGCTCAGTTGGCTGAGCATCCAACTCTTGATTTTGACTCAGGTCATGATCTTAGGATGTGAGATCGAGCCCCATATTGCATTCTGCGCTCCATGGGTAGTCCTCTAGAGATCCTCTCCCTCTGACCCTCCCACTACTCTCTCTCTCAAATAATATATAAATAAATCTTTAAAAAATAATTACTGATGAGGAAGTACTTACTTCTATTTATTTTTAATCTTTTATTTTTTAGATTTTACTCATTTATTTGACAGAGAGAGAGAGAGAGAGAGAGAGAGAAAGCAGAAGCAGGGGGAGCAGCAGGCAGAGGGAGAGGAAGGAGCAGACACCCCACTGAACAGGGAGCCTGATGTGGGGTTCAATCCCGGGATCTTGGGATCATGACCTGAGCTAAAGGCAGATGCTTAACCAACTGAGCCACCCCAGGCACCTTTTTAAATTTATTTTTAAAGATTTTATTATTTATTTATAAGAGAGAGAGAAGCAGACTCCCCATTGAGCTGGGAGCCAGACATGGGGATCCATCCATGACCCTGAGATTATGACCTGAGCCAAAATCAAGAGTCTGATGCTCAACTAAATTTGCTTCTGTTATTTTACTACTGATTTTATGTATGTCTTACTGCTTTTTTATCCTTCATTTTCTCCATTGCTACCTCTTTTGTGTTTAGTTTGTTTGAATAGAGAAAAGTTTTGACTCCTTTCTCATTTTCTTTATGTATGCTCTGTACATATTTTCTCTGTAATATCTCTGGAGATTACATTTAATATCCTAACATTATAACAATCTAATTTGAATTGATATCAATCTAACTTCAATAGTATACAAAAACTACTCTTATACAGCTCCATTCCCCTGCCTTTGTTATTGATGTCACAAATTTTATCTTTATACTTTGTGTAGCTCATAAAATAGATTTATTTTTATTTTTATGTATTTGTTTCTTAAATCATGTATAAAATAAAATATAAAGTTATAATAAAATATTACAATTATACTGGATTTTATACTTGTTCATGTATTTACCTTTACTGGAGATCTTTATTTCTTCATAGACACTGATGTACTGTCTAGAATCCTTTTATTTTATCTGAAGGACTTTAGCATTTCTTAAAAGGCAGGTAGAGGTAATAAACGTTTACACATTTTGTTTATTTAGTAATGTCATAACTTTTTTCATTTTCAAAAATACAATTTTGCCTGATATAGAATTCTCAGATGAAATTTTTCCCCCCAGCACTTTAAATATATTATTCCACTCCCTCTGGCCTTCAAAGTTTCTGAAGAGAAATTGCTGATAATCTTATTAACACTTCCTTAAAGTCTGCTCTGCTTTCTCTAGGGCTAAGGACCAGGCTCCCAAACTGTGAACACAAACTGTTGCCACTTCAGTATCAAAATTGCCACTGCAGTGGAGAGACGTTAGGATATGGGCAACTAAAAATACACCACTTTCTTAGTATTTTGAAAATGGCTTTTTCAGGGACACCTGGGTGGTTCAGTCGGTTAACTGTCTGCCTTTGGCTCAGATCATGATCCCAGAGTCCTGGGATGGAGTCCTGAATCAGGCTCCCTGCTCAGTGGGGAGCCTGCTTCTCCCTCTGCCTGCTGCTCCCCCTGCTCACTATCTCTTTCTGACAAATAAATCAATAAAATCTTTTAAAGAAATAGCTTTTTTTCTTTGGGTTTTCACTTGTTACTGTAACTCTTCGACTATTTTTCAGAGTCTTGACAAAGTTCTAAGGATGTCTGCTTATTAATTTATTTATTTTGATGTTTCTGTGAGGTTAAAAAAGAACTTAGAGCTTCCTAATTCACCATTTTGATCAGGGTCTTAAATTATATATTTTTTCCTCTTCCATGTTTAAGGAGATTTGTGATTATATTGAGCCCACATGGATAACCCAGGTATCCTCTTTTAGGGTGAGATGATCAGCAACCTTAATTATACCTGCTATTTTAATTTCTCTTGGTCATATAACATAACCTACTCATAGATTCTGGGACTTAGGACATGAAATCTTTGAAGGATGGCCATCCTGTATGTATGTAATATGTATGTATGTATGTATCTATCATCTATTTATCCTGTATCCATATATTCAACTATTTATTATCTTTCCATATCTAGGAAATATGTTTTTAAATCCATCTGGATTATTCAAAATCTGAAAATTGAAAAAAAGATTCTTGGACCTCTGGGCCAAAGTAGAGAATATATGTATACTCTGGATTCACAAGCATCTACTAAGTTTTAATGTTTCCATCAATTTTGTGATTTTCAGCTTTAATATTATTATTCTTATTACAAATTAACACCATTAGATG